>JAGFPH010006478.1:0-15026 GCA_018207615.1 Philaenus spumarius | reverse complement strand
CAACTTTTACCTCTTTATAATATTAGTATAGATGAGTTTTCACAGACTGTTTTTTCAAGACCACAAAGTTTGATAAGTGATATTTTTGTTTCTTTTTTTCACACGAGGGTAGTTTCAGGACATGCATTAGAAAGCCTAAATGAGGTGCAGTACCTACATTTTCTTTGTACAATTGTGTCAGAAAGGTTTGTTATTTTCATTTTCTTTGTTCAGTTGTATAAGTTTATAACAGTTTTTAAGTTCAATTTTTAATTATTTTCTGTAAATTTTATTTTAGTTTTGTACGTAGTATTTATTATTAATTAATGTTGTTATAATTAATTATGTTATTTAATAATAATTATGTTACTTTCAAGATTCTGATAATGTACATGGAGAATAATAAATAAACAAAATATATTTATTTGTATATTTACACATTTTAAGTCCAACATACGTTTTTGTTGATCCCAATTACTAGGCTGACTAGTATATAGATAGACGGATTATACATAGCACCAATTAGTAAACAATACGTCAACATTAAAATTATATTTAATTGGAGGAGTTATTGTTGTAAAATAATTGTTTTAACGTCGATATCAATTAGTAGAGTCATTACTTGAAATTACTTTATGATTATTACTAATTAAGTAATTCAATGGTATTTGTATTCATTCATCGGAAATATTAAAATATGCAATTGAAATAAATAACAAATTAAAAACTATAATAATATCTGGAGGGAGAAAGGGTGTGAGAGATACAAATGGAGGGAGGGAGAGAGAAGGGGAGGGGATAGAGAGAGAGAGAGAGAGAGAGAGAGAGATTGGGGTGAGAGAGATTTAGGGGTGAGAGAGAGATAACAGGGGTGAGAGAGAGAGAAAGAACTTTACAACTTTAAAGGTTTGTCCTATAGTTTTTTTGTAAATTAGTTAGGACTAATTATTTTAATTATAAATTAAACAATTTTAAGTTATGAAGCATAAAGAGAATGCAATATTTTCGCCGCTTTATTTTGTAATACCAAACATCCAGGCAACGTTTCCAGAATCGCATGAGAGCCGAAGACACTTCGGCTAAGGAGACATGGCATCACACTGGGACCAACAGGGGTAGCAGCAGTGAGGAGCCCAACACAGAGGCGATTTTGGATTTTTGATTGGACGGTAAATGTTTTTAACAAATTTCCATAAGCAAGATGAGCTATTGCAGTGACTTTCATAACGACATTTAAAGTCGGGGTTTCCCAGAACTCTTTTTGGGGTGTCATAAAAATTTGTATATATAAATTGATGACTGTAAATATGTCTTTACACTCTAACAGCAACATTTTAAGTCAGATTTGGTCCAAATTAGATACACACTTTAATTCTAAGGCTAACAACAGACGAGACACCGGTGTACGGGACACTCGTGTACGGGCAGTGTACGGGACACTAAATGTACTATCAATTAAATGTGTGTCAACAGATGAGACACTAAGTAGCGCGCTACCAGATTCTGTGGCTCTACGGTGTCTCTCCCCGCGAGAAGCTGGCAGTGTCCCGTACACCGGTGTCTCGTCTGTTGTTAGGCTAAGTCGCTCGAAAGAGTTCGTTAGAAAAAAAAATTACAAACGGAAACTCCTTTTTAGACCAAAGTAAAAGATTTTTTAGAGTTTTCGTATAAGAATAAAAGTTTTGGGGGTTTTACGTAAAATAAAATAATTTATGCAGCACATTTCGTATTTTTACACGACCTTATAGGCCTTCTAGTTCCCTCAAAATTGTTTGAAACGTAAAATCTATAAAAGTACATTGTTGAAATTCGTGTGGGGGATTTTTTGTCTCTGCGAGCGGAACGAAGCAGCGCTTGAGTCGGGGCTGGAGGCTGAGGTGTAAAAATTTGTTCTAATGTATGTAACGCCTTCGTGAGGAAAACATTGTTTCAGTTGGTTGAAACCAAAAAACATATAAACTTAATTTTGGAAATTCGCTCAACTCACGTCAGTGGTTCAGCTGCTTGGTCGAATAGTTTCATTATTTAAATCATTGTCCGTAGAGAGTGCTCTGAGAACATAATTATTAAAAATCTATTTTTTTAAAGATATAATGTCGACAAATTGAGATTTAAATGAGAATTAATACATACAGTAAAAGCTTATTTCGGTTAAGACTTCAGGACGATTAAATAGAAAACCTAATAGACGTGCTTCTCCGCCAGCAATTAAATATCATTGATGCCATTGGTCACTGCATTACCGGAGAGTGTGGGTGTGTTGAGAGAACTTAAAGAATCGTTCCTTCAGATAAACACAGAAAGTTGGGGAATTTTATTGTAAAATTTTCTTTTGAAACACCTTTAAAACTTAACAGAACTTTGGTTTCTGTGTAGCACAATGGCCGACACGGGAATCAAGGCGATTTATATGCCCTGCATCCTCAGAGACCTGAGAAGTGAGAAGATCAGCTGTTCTAATGCTTTATATTCTATGGAACGTGTATACAGTGTGTCTCGTAACCAATATACCAAACATTACCACGTTATTCAGCGGGTCGAAACTAGCAAATAATTCGACCACGCACCTGAACCGCTGACGTGAGTTAAGCAAATTTCCAGAACTAAGTTTATAATCTTATGTTTTACAAAGAATAAAAGGATGAAAATCAAATTAATTTTGATTAGTCTAGAACCTAGCAATTAATTAAAAATATACTAGTTTTAGTGATCATGGTTTACCTGGATTTTATTATAACAGTTTAACTTTAAACTGAGTTTTCTCAAAACTAGCTTCACTTCAGTTATATCCCTTGGCTTCCCAGCCCTTCATATACATAATAATTTTAAAATGTTTGTTAGCAAAAAATAAATGTTTACGAGGTCATCTATAAATTTTTTTGGAAGATTGTATAATGCAGGGTGTTTTAGAACTCTTTAATAATACTTTTAGGTATTATTTCTGGACCTAGGCAATTCACAATACCATTATTAAAATGCCAGAAAGTCCCTAGTTTTTCATCCAGACGCCATTAAATTTTGTCATTCGTTAATTTTTATCTCAAAAATGGTTTGATATACCAAGTTGAAATTTTGAATAGTTTATAATATCATAAAGACCAAACTATAAATAAAAAACGAATACGCGAAAATTGCGCACAGCTAAAATTCGGCACAACTCCAATTTAGCGAAAATACCGCACAGCCTACCAGGTTGATGTTTGACGTGGGTGAGCCAGGGGTCAACCCTTGATCAAACAAAATTTGGCAGGCGAAAATGCGCACAGCACCAAGAACACCCGCCTCGGCAATGAATACATATACAGATTATTATTCCAGTCACTAAATTAGTTAATGTAACGTAATATACATCTAAAAAGCGGAAAGAAAACAATATCTTAATATGTTCACAATGCTAGTTAACATACAACAAACATTACACGCAACAATAATTAACCGGTGTTTCATTGTCGATGGGCTTGTTTTTCAACATGACTGATGATGTAAGAACTTTGAAACTACCGCAGTGTGTATTTAATTAATGTTGTAATTTCATTACTGGTTATGGAAGAAGTAAATAGGCTATAGCCCTATTATTTCTTAATGTTTTAAGTAATTAAATTACATTTTACTTTTTCTTTTTTTTAAGTTAATTAAACTTCGAATGTGGTAAGCTTTTAAAATGTTTGAAAATTATATTATTGAATAACAAAAAAATCACAAAGTCAAAGAACGAATTTAGTTAAAAACAAACTTAAAAAAACCAATGATGACCACATTCGCACTGTCTTGATCTTTAAAATTACATATTCAGAATAATTTTCTGATCGTTATTACTCCAGTAATCTTGTTACGCGTTTAACATTGCTCTTCTGGGAGTTGAAATTCAAGATGGCGGCTGGGTCTGCCGAGCCTTCATGATTTGTTTTCAGATATTCAACAATAGACATTTTAAACCACAGTTATTTTGGATCAGGTTGTTTGTAAAAGTTATTATATTCTGCAGAACACTATGATAAAAACTCAATGGAACATTTTAGCTCAGTAAACTAATGCGATTAAAAAACAACTGTGGAAGTTTTCCTTTTAAAAAACTTGTCTGATCACTTAAATAATTGATTTTTTTTTAACTGATTGGTAAATTAGTAAACGTCTTTTCAACCACATGTGCTGAAGCAGAAGATGGTTAGTTGTCTATTACTATAATGGTTATAATATTGATAAAATAAAGTTTACAGAATTTAATTAAATACTAATTTGTATATCTGGCCTCGTCAAATTTGTACTTAAAAAACCTACTTAAAATTTGAAGTTTCTTTACACATGAATTAAGAAGGATTACACAAAACTACGTTTAGTGATATTTATTATTAATAAAATGATTTGCAGGAGCGGAGGAAGCAACCCAGGTTTTACAAACAATGAATATGTACAAGGTTAATTGTTTATGTACTTCATTTGAATTGTTTAACGTATCGAGTGTAACAGACAATTTCAACTACTGTAGAAAACATCTGTTCTTGATAAACATATGTTCTGTGTTAAAATCATCTGTTTATTTGTTAGATTTAAACGTCACACACACAGACGTGATGAACTCAATGTTTTCAATTGTAAAATATGAACGTTATAAGGATATTAGCGAATTTCCATAGGAAAGATGAGATATTGCAATGGAAATTGTGGTAAGACCTAAGGTCGGGATTAGTCAATGAGCACTGATCGCGGTCCCCAGAATAAGTTTTGGAATGTCATTAAAAGTGTTATATATACCAATAATTATGTATATATGTGTTCGCACTGTAAAAGACCCATCTAACGTACGATTTGGTCCAAATTTGCTACACACGTTGGTGGCTTCCTAAGTGGCTCGGACGAGTTAGTTAGAAAAAAAAGACAAGAACCTGAAGCACTTTTATGAGATTTTTTATACTAGAATGAAACTGTAGAGGGTACATCTAAAAAATTAATATAGAAGATGATTCTGAATATATGTTTTTTTTACACAACCTTATAGTTCATCTGGCTTCAAAAAAATTTGACCAAAACGTAAAATACCATAAAAGTTCCCTAAAAGATGCTTAAAAAGCAAGTCTCCTCTACGAGCGAAGCAAACCAGTCAGACGTGCAAAGTCGGTGCAAACTCGCAAAGCGCGTGAGTCGGGTCAGGTGGCTGAAGAGAAAACAAATTCTGCTAATAAACGACATTTCGTACTCGCAGGCCTTCATGAGTAGACCAATTTCACAAATTTCACAAAACGGCATTCGTTTTGGCACAGAAGAAAATTCACCAAAATGTATATTACGGTATGTGAAAACTCTTACCTTCATGTTCAGTTATCCAGGTCTGCCAGTTGCTAACATAGCCTGGAATAAAAAACCAATGATTTTAGAAAACATATTTATTTGTAATGTTTAAATTACTAATCTTCTATTTCCAACTTGAATCAATTACATTAAACACAGAATGTGATTTAACATAGTTTTATGTACATACCATCTTGTTTTTTAGTTTTTATAATAACAATAATAAATGAAAGCTAATCGATATTGCTGTCATATGTATCAACATTAATCAAGTAGGTGACTGACATTGTTGCCTGTTTTATCAACAATAATCAAGAAAAGTAACTGATATTGTTGCCAGTTTTATCAACATAAATCACAAAAACCAACTGTCAGTGTTGCCAGTTCTATCAACATCAATTACAAAAGAAACTGAAACACTGCCAGTACTATCTGGTAGTAGTTAATCTGAAATATTAAATAATTTGGAATAATTTTTAATGCTGACATAAATAGAACAAAAGTTCATAAGCATATAAAATAATAATCTGGATACATGTTTAAACTAGTACGCCCTCGTGAAAAATCACAGGCAGATTAATTAGAAACACATCATTTAAAAAATTACCATTTAAAAACTACAGATTTTACCTAGGCCTACCTTACTATGCTGACGGAGATTTTTAACTCGGTAAATGTGTACAATAATTATTATAAAGATTATAAAACTGTAGGCCTATTTGTTAAAAAATGTATTTATATATCTGAATACAGATAAAAATATTATACTTTAATTGCTTTTTATTTCATATTGATAGATCAAATGATTTATAAGTTATTAATATTATAGTGAAGAAATGTTATACGAAGATGTACGAATATGTTCGAAGGTAAACGAATGGGTATCTCAACATTAAATTTCGATGTACATCATATTTTTGGGTATTCTTCGTATGTACATATTCGATTATTAATTTCGCCATTATACTATTAACAACTTCTAATTCATTTGATATATCAATATAAAATTTAAAAAACGATTAAAATATCATGTTTTTATCTTTATTTGGATATATAACTACACAAATTTAACAAATATACCTACATTTTATAATCCTTATAATTGTACACATTTAAATTCCCTCAGCATAGTTAGGTAGGCCTACGTAATGTGTTTTATATTTAAATAGAATTTTTATAAATTATGTATTTCTGATGTGTATAATATAATAATCTGCCAGATATTTTTTACAGAGGTTTACTAGTTCTAAGATAAAAATATGCATTAAGGTAGACGTAAGTCGAATAGAAAATAGAAAAATAAATTTAATGCCTTTACAAAATACTCTAGAATTAAACATTATTGGTTGTTTCTACATTTAATTTAATTTTGATATTACATTGATAGTTTTATTAACCATTTATAGCTTCTTAAGATTGTTTAACCTTATCCAAAATTTACCTAATTGACTTGGTTTACTAAAGATTAAGCTCGTGGATATACGTCAGTGTAAATTATTGGTTATGTTTTTATTTTAACCACAATCCGCAAATAAATCCCTTAGGCATAATTACCAAAAGTACCAAAAGTACGTCTATTAAAAAATCTTTAGATACAACTCAGTTAACAAAACATGAACTTTAAGAATAAACAAACTAAGATGGAACTGAAGTTGTTTTTATAAAGATGGGATTCTATTTTCCCGGAGGCACGGTTTGTTGGAGGTAATTGCATTTTGAAGCCACTGTAAAAGTACGACAGTAAGAAACACAAAGAGTTTGTTGATGTAATTTCATTTCCTTTATCAGTAATAAATCAAAAGGTTGTTTGTGGCTTTAGGGTTGCAGCATGAGATACGCAAGTTGAACTAAGTGTTTTCGTTTATTTGATCAAACATTATAAGCTATAATTTACATTTTAACCAACTGAAATCTTTTGTATGAGCGCACTTGAAGACGAGGAAGAAAATATCATCGTTTTAAATTTGTGTGATTGCTCACGTGAGTTGAGCGAATTTACAAAATTATGTTCATATCATTTAGAGTTTCGATCAACTATTTGGGAAATTGGTCTACTTTGAGAAAGCGCTGAATAGCTGCCTCCTTGTACGAAATAATTTATGGAAATAGATCGCAGCGGAAAACCTCTATTTGAGAGTTTACGACTCAATCGTGACTACTGATTATGGACGGATTCGCTTCCCGCACAGCATGCAAACTCGCTTCGCCCAAATTAAGTTTGGAGACCATGATTGGTACCTATTGACCACTCCCGACCATAGGTCTCACCATAAGAGTCACTGCAATAGTTAAACTTTCCTATGGAAGTTCTGGAAAATTGGCAAGACCGTAGTCTTGGTGTGAAGACAGCATCTGTTTTGAAACAATGGCTGCTTGTCTGAAACTAATAATGACTTTATTGAAACTTTTTAATGACTAATTTGGAATAAATTTTGAGTGAGAACGAGATGGTGGATCGATGGAATACACTGGGATTGACTACGAAAGTGTGTGGTGTTTAAGAATAGAGCTTGGATTTTTTTGATACTTATGGTGGTGGAAGTTCGCTAAATTGTATCGTATATTATTTCTATAGAACAAATTGCTTTAAAACGAACCCGTGTTAAAACAAAATTATTACTCAAAGAACCGAGAATGTACCAGAGCAGTGACGAAAGAGTACAGTTTACAAGTAGGTCTACTGACGATTTTTTAGCAGATATTGTTTTCAATAAAGTTAGCCTCCATGGTTCTAAAGAGATTTATAAGAAAGAGCAAATTCTACAATGTAACATAAAATGTAAAAATTGCAATCAATATTTCGTGTGATGTAAGAAGAAAAAACTTGCCAAGTTGAAAACAAGAAAATCTTTTCCAGGATAAACGTGTTCACATGAATTCTATAACTGGATCATTTCAGGCAGACTATCATTTCAGTTGAATCCATTTCAGAAGTAAACTATTTTAACACAAATTATAAAATGAGGAGGCACAATGTCTATTTCTTCGGCAGCGTGACGTGATTAAACCCATGCACCTAATGACTTATTTCAGATTTAACGACACGACCCAGTAGCGATATCAGTATTTATTTAAAATTGGCCGTATCACAGACATCTAACAGACAAAAATATTTTGACAAACTAAAGAAAGTTTAATTTATAGACCATAACTTTCAGTAGGTACATATTACACTATCAAATAAACGTCAAATTCTTTGATCAAAGATTTGACATCAAAGAAATTTGACGAATCTTTGACGATTCTTTGACGAAATAATTCGTTCATCAAACTTTGACCAAACTTTGACGAATCTTTGACATGCTGTAATCTTTGACAAAGATTTTCAAAAAAGAATACGAATAAAGTACTAAAATAATAATAGTACGCATTTTTTAGGTACCGGTAACCTCTTAACCTCAAAATAATAAACGGTTTTTCTGTTTTCATTATATTCTTTCTGTTCCTTTACTTTTATATTTTTAATACAATGGCAAAATTGACATGGAGTGTTGAGGCTGTGCAAATTGTAATTTTACATTATGAAAAAGAATATTGTTTGTGGAACATTCACAGAATGCCTATAAAAATAGCGATGAAAGGCAAAAACCTTCAGAAGAAATTTAAAAAAAAAAATTGTTTTGCAGTCTGTAATATTGGGGTCGGCAGTATAGCCTAAGTTTATGTTTTTTGTAAAACATTAAAGAGACTTTCATTTTGTTTACTTTATTGTAAAAGTGTATTTACAAGTTTTTGTAAGATTATTTAAAAAAATCTTAACCCCTTATTATATGAATTACGATCTTTCAACTGTAATTTTGTAATAATAGTAATAAAATAATAAAAATATTAGAATAAAGCGAAACATAACCCCAAAATATATCTAATTTAATATCAAAGTTGATCAAAGAATTGGATAGGTGTAATATGTATTATTTGACAAATCTTTGTCAAAGATTTCATCAAAGATCTTTGACAAAGATTTGACAAATTATTTGACAAACAACTTTGACAGTGTAATATGCCCCGTAGACATGCAGCACTTTGAATTGTGCACAACATCTAAGTATTCTTAAGTTATATAATTGAAAATGGTTTACAAAAATATTTAACGAGGATTTACATAGGCTAAGTTATTAAATTAATTACCATAGCAACCAGTAAACAACTTCAACAAACTGAGACGATATCGTACCAATGTAGACGAGATACCTGCAGCCCTGCAACGACACGACATCGACATATCGCTGAGTGTGAATGCAAGGACGGTTTCACACGGACCACAATCGCGTGTAGGATGTGGGACCGACATGCGGCATTTCAATGCGACTATCGCTGAGAGACTTTCACACGGCAGTCGAGAAAACGCTAGTGATTGGGACAGTTAAGGTTATGTACATGTGGTTGTAAATAGTATTTTTTCATTGACAGTGAGTATGGAAGAAGAAGAAGGGGATATTTTATTGTATATTCTACTTCGTCGAGCTATCCGACGTCGTAGAAAAGTCTTCAGGCATTACTGGGTCCATCCTATTGTTCTCGTCTCCTTAAAAGTCATTATTCAGCACCGAACAACTCAAAACTCAAATATTATAACCAAGTAACCTTGAGGTAAAATTGGAGGGAACACTGTCACAACACAATATGCGATTGTCATAACTCTCGGGGGAGCGTTGGTGTTTGAGCCAGTGGTACCACACGCGCAAGGAAAATAATCGCAACCACACATTCGACACCGTGTGAAACCGGCCTAAGCCTGAGTAAGCGGAACGTTTTGCTGGGCATGCAGAGTTTTATTAGCGACCACGCCGCGTGCTATAGCCGTCGTCAGTGCAACAGGTGAGTGCATCGGTGACAAATTCCGTTCAATTAGTTTGAGTTACTTTCGACTAAAGAACATTCTCGCTAAACTTGTGTTAATAATGGATACAACTGAATCACTATTATCCGATATGTACTGTTAGGAATAAATTAGGTATATGGTTAGATTAATTATATGCCAATTATAATATGGTAGTTAGTTAAGGAATGTTAAAAGTGAGGTCGTTAAAACGAAAGAGAGAATAAACGGAAGTATAAAGGTAAAATTACGACAATACAGGAACTGTGGAAATAATTGACATTAGCAAAACACTCATCATGTAGGTCGGTTAAGCTGGCTTAAGTTTGGTATATAAACTTAATCCTGGCCTAGAAATGAGGCCAGTGTTTGGTAGGAGACTGCCAGTGAGTTGAGAGACGGGGGGCGAGCTGAGGCTCTGTTGGTCGAAGGGGCCAGTACCAACAGATTGGGTGAGCAAGCAGATTACATAGATATTCTATATAGTCACATTGGGGACTTTCAACAAAGGCATAGGCTAGGGTTTATGCGCGGTAATAAAGAACTGATTTTCAGAGTGGTCTGTCTTAGTTAACGAACAATAAAGGTGTGTCAGTAGGAATAAGACATACGAGTTAAAATCCATAAGATAAATTATAGTTCATTCTGAGCAATAAAACTGTACTATCACTAATTCACATAACGCATAATTATTCATTGTGATAGAACCCAACCTCACCTAGATGAAAACAGTTACAGAAAGGACCCGTTATTTCCAACAATAACAGTACTTGGAAGAAAACCTTTTCCTTACATTAGAATGTTTTAATGTGAAAAAATCTCCTTTTCGAGGCTACTCCAAACCTTTTTCCTACAGATCTATTTTTGTACATAGGATGACTAGACAATCATATTACCGGTTTCGACTTGGCTCCAGCTGTTATTTCTTCAAAACTCATAGTGTACAATGCTCCCAAAACGCTCAAAAGACAAATTGGATTGAACCGAACACTCGCCGCTTTTCCGACGCTGGCACAGGACGCTGCTCGCTACGCTTCAGTGTATGGTCACGAGGACGCGCCAGATTTATCATGCACGCTACACGCTCCGCCACGCTAAACGCAGAACGATCCGCTGCACTCAAAGTTTAAGTTAGTTTTCATGACCGCCTACATCGTGCCGATATCGGGTAAATGTGAAATCAGCAACTGAGTTTGATCCTTTGAATTTACCACTGCATATTTTATTCAAACGGATCAATAAAACTTAATTTATCCGAATTAAATAGAATTCAATCAAGCGGAATAGTAATGTTTGCATTAAAGTAAAATGTCGGTGATATTAAATTGCAATTATTTAGTCGTTACATTAAACGGTATTTTATTATGGTAATTCAGGAAACTCATTATTTTTGTTGTAGCAAGAATATAGTTTGCCATTGGTTATGAACTAATTGCTTTACTACAGACCCCAGACTGCAGTTCAATAGAAGGGGCGAACTAGTATATAAAACTTACTATTCAAAACCCCTGCGTGCTCCGCACGCCAAACCCGTTGATACCTTCTATACACATAATCATGTTATGTTTTCTTTACGATCAAGGTGTAGAATTAATAATAACCCCAAAGCTGAGATGGTAAATAATATTAAATGTTCAAATCAAATTATTTCGTATAATTTATAACAGCAGTTATATAATAAAGGTTAAACATATTAGAGTAAACAGGTGACTACTACTCACCACCACTAATCATATTTAGTTATTATTTACTCTTGCACTCCCATTGCCGTAAAATATTTAGTGTAGTGTGAGTTATGTTTACGTTCAACAGAGTTCATTCTTTACGAAAACGTAACCTAAAAATTAGAAATAAAAATAATTGTTTCAAAGTTTGAAATCAGATGGTAATGGAAATATTAGAGCAAACAGCTGGTTATTTTACAAACAATAAGCATATTTAACTATTATTTAGTGGGGTGCTCCCGTTGTCGTAAAATAATTAGTATAGTTTGAGTTATTTTTATGTCTAACAGATAGAGCTGTTTTTCAAAAAGTACATAAAAACTCGTTTATTTCAATGCAGCTTTGTGACAACATTTCAAAGCAATCGGTGAAGAACTTTCGGATATTTAAGATGTTGAACAAATGAACATTTACATTTTTTATTTATATAGGTGTTTACTCCGTATTTAACACGGTGGGGCAGACCACTTTAAAATTGATTTTTTTAGGTTTTTATATCATTGGAAAGCCTGAAATCTCCCCTTTAAATTGATATATAATACATTGTGCTTGGCAGTTTTATTGATGGTTAAAAAAAATAATGAGTGTAGGTCTGCACACATGTTTTCCACCCATTACCTGAATTCCGCTCTCAGTGCCAGTGCGCATCAAAGTATTCGGCTGTTTTTCACTTTATATAGTGCTACTTATGATATTATAGTTCAAAGAACCTGTTATTGTAAAGGCACTGGATTCCTCTATGTCTTATTTTAACAGGTGTTTTTTTTTTACAGTGGTTATGTTTGATGTTTGTTTACAAATCAGTGCAGAAGTGAAATAGTGAAGAATTGTGTGTGACAAAAGTTAACTTTTGTGTAGGCTAGCTGTTTTATCCTCTTTTAGTGTTAATATAAGGTAAATTAGGTAGAAAACTATAACCAAAATGCCAAGGGTAAAGACTTTCCAAAAAAATAAGACTAAAAACAAGTTTGGTTGGCCTAGGTCTAGTCCTAATGTTGCAGCCAGTGCTCCAAGAAAGAACAGCACCTCTAAAGAGAAACTTGATGGCAGTTCAGGGTATGATCTATTTACAGAAGATGAGTATAAATATGATATATTAGATTTAGATACAGTAAGAAAAGTGATTTCTGAATTTGCAGTTTGCAAGCATTGTTACAACACACTAGAACTTTCAGTAAGTAATAGAGTAGGCCTAGCGTTTACACTAAATTTGAGTTGCTCTAAAGCAGATTGTGGAAAAAACATAAGTGAAAGAAACTGTAATCTTAGTACTGTTGATGTAGGCCTAAATGACCAGAAGCCTAAAGTGTACGATATAAATGTACGATTTGTGTACGCATTGCGCAGTATTGGAGTAGGACAAGAAACTGGAGAAATGTTTGCTGGAATTATGAACTTACCTAAGCCTTCTAAATTTTCAAAGTATAATAAGATGTTGATGCCTGTAAAAAAAATGGTGTGCTTAGAGAAAATGAAGCAAGGTGTAGAAAAAGCAGTTGAACAAAACGATGGCAGTCGTGACTTGGCATGTGCTTTTGATGGTAGTTGGCAGAGACGCGGGTTTTCAAGTTTGAACGGTGTAGTAACAGCTACAAGCATCACTACAGGACAGGTCTTAGATGTTGAAGTAATGTCAAAATTTTGTCGATGTAAGGGAATATTAGAGAAAAATCATGAGCCTCTGTGTATTTCTAATTACTCTGGCACTAGTGGTGGAATGGAGGTTGCAGGTGTATCTAAAATGTTTGCACGGTCACAAGAAAACTACGGTGTTAGATACAAGTATTATCTAGGCGATGTTGACTGTAAAGGATACGACACTGTGAACTCTGAACAGCCCTATGGACCTGATTTTCACATTGAAAAAATGGAATGCCTGGGCCACATTCAAAAACGAATGGGGAAACGATTACGAACCTAAAAGCAAAAAAACTCGAAGGCAGTTCTCGCAGATGGAAAAAACTATGTGGCCAAGGAAGACTAACTGGACATGCCATAGACACTATTCAGATATTTTATGGATTAGCTATCCGAAGAAATGCAGCTTTAGGAGTCCAAGCTATGAAGAGTACAATATGGGAGCGCAGAATTTTTCGTGTCGGCAACTGTCGTTGCTCGGACCCCGCTATGTTCGAGGGGATTCATCGTGCTCCCCCCTACTTCCGCAGCCATTACTAGACCAGCCCACCACGCCCTCTGACCAATATGGTTGCTCTCTCCCCACCATTGATCGTTTATGCTATAAGCAGTGTTGCAATCATCTCATATAATTATATTATTTACACAGTTAACAACTTTTCAAAGCCTTATTCATTTTACAATGTTTCTAATTTAATTTATATTATAGACCTAATTTGAATTTAACCCGTTTCATTACGATAGGCTATTATTTAACTTGTCTTTAACATTTGTATTTAATATTTTACAAATATAATATTACTAGTAAGCCTCCGTGAAACATCACAGGCTGATTAATTAGATGCAGAAATACCTAAATGAATTAATCAGAAATACATTATTTACAAAACCAACTATTTAAAAACAACATTAAGTTATACTTATCTAGGCCTATTTCACTATTCTGACGAGGATTTTTAACTCGGTAAATGTGTACAATAATAAGGATTATAAAACTGTAGGCCTATTTGTTAAACATTTTTATCTACATACGTTATTATATATTTAAAGAAAGATAAAAATACTATCTTTTAATTGCTTTCTATTTCATATTGATAGATCAAATGATTTAAAAGATATTAATATTATAGTGAAGAAATTAATAATTGAAAATGTTTATAATTATGTTATACGAAGATGTACGAATGTTTCCATAACCAAACGAATAGATATCTCTTCTTCAAATTAGTATAAACAAATATTTATTATTGATGATAAAAGGTTGTATTTATACACAGTTTGTAACCCCAAAGCAAATATTATAACGCTTATTATAGCATACATTAGTTCTGTAACTCATATTTAAAGAAAATCAACTTCACAAGATATTATAACGATTGAAGTTGTAAACATGTCCCCAAACTATAAGCTACACAGGGTTTGTTTAAGTATTACAGATGATTGCAAGAGTAGCTTAGATTGATCACGCAAAAATGCTACAGTTATTTAGCGATAATTCTGTAATAGATAATAATAGAAAAGAAAAACACTTTTCGTTTTTAAATTAAAATATCACTGATTTTTAAGATTTGCAAACGCCG
>JAGFPH010006477.1:31873-78528 GCA_018207615.1 Philaenus spumarius | reverse complement strand
TAGTCAATCTGTTAATTCAAAAATTGCAGTAAAAACCGTACAAGTGAGATAACATCGACCAATATCAGTAGATATCAGGGTAGCTCAGATGGCAGAGCATCACGACGGAAACGTGAAGGTCCCGGGTTCAACTCCCGGTGTTGGTCTATTTTTTTTCTTGTAATTTAATTAAATATCCCTTGCTGAGGAAGTGTGTAAGCGGGAAAAAAAATAAATAAAAAATAATTATAATAATAATACAAAATAGCTTGAAGTTCTAACTTATAGTCTTTAGTCACCGTATGTTTCCAATTTGTAAACATAATAATATACAGAGTCTTCATCTTCATTTCATACTTCGGTTCAAAGTAATGGACAATAAAAATTCTGGAAAATTATATTTTTATTATCATATCATATAAAGCTTTATTATCAACAAAGCAGGTTAATAATTTGTTAATATTTTATTAGGAATGAGTAGGTTGTTGAGGGAACGATTTAAAAAAATAAGATATTTCGTCAATGTTTTTATAACTAGATTAAAAAATTAAAATATAATCTAAAAATCTTACCAGGACAGGATATTATTTTAGTTACATTTAAAAGAGAATTTCTAAAAACTACTACAGTATAGCAAACGCTTAGCTTAACAATATTGTAATATTTTGGTATTATTAACACACTTGACAAATCTTTGTGTATTCCAATAACAGATAAATATTCTGAATTAGCTTACTTAAATTGTTACATTTAACCTCAAAAACATACTTTTTCCTAATATTAACAAATTAATAACCTGCTTTAACGTTATGATAAATATACCACTTTACAGAATTTTGATGGTCCATTACTTTGAAACGAAGCAAGATACTAAGCTCTAGTTTGCGCCATTCTTTTTCTCTTTTAATAAGCTTTTGAATGGTGTATTGCATGACCTACCTTTACATTTGAAATTGTTAACTCCCTCAAGCCCCCCAAAATCATAGGGTTTCAGGTATGTCAACAAATGTGTCCTGGTATGCAACACAAGATATATGCAAAGTTTTGTTAACTTATTTTCAGTAACAAAAATAATAAAGGGGGTTAAAGTTACTTTATGAACACTTTGTATTAGTTATTATATTACTCAAAGCATGTATTACTTACGTTAACAATAAACTTCGTCAACGTAAGACTACAGTTGTCGCACGAAAATGGATTGCAACTACTACACGACGCCATAACAACTAATTACAACCGCCCTCCTCTGACCTGCACTTTTAACAAACCTGCTCGTTGACCCCACTTAACTTACCTTATCTTGTTGTTCCGGCTCTTCAAACATGTTTATGTCGATGCAAAACATTAGTGATGACATATCTCAATATGGAAAGGTTTGCTTCTGAGAAAGTAATAGTAAACAATTACATAATTTTTTAGTTTATTAATTTGTAAAAATAGCCATGTCAAAGAACCAAAATGTGTGAATACAGGTATCTTAGTTTCAAATACATTAACCACTTAACATCCTTACATACGTTAATAGATATTACTTATAGTTATTTTGGCTAATAATCTACATATATACATTTTTAACCTTTAATTTATTACATTATGGTGAAACAGACCTCAATGTCTTCAAGTTTTCTTCTGAAAGCGTTATTATAACATATTTTTTATTTGCAAAACCTAATTTGAAATACTTTTCTAAGTCTAATTGATGAATTCTGTCCAGGCTTTGCTTAACATAACCTTACAATATTGAGGCTAGGCTAGATTTGTTTTATTAAAATTTATTAAGGTAATATCTTTAAATTAATAAAATAAAGTTTTAGACTTTATAATATGCTTACAAATATGCATTACTCAAACCTTAAATAAAACAACACAATTTAATGCACTGTTATATATGTTTAGACTTAAATTGTTGTATATTATGTACAAAATAGTACATTATTATTACGATCATGGACTAATTTTTGTAAGCCAAATACATTCGAATTATTTTTTGAACAAAGCTTGCTGAATAATTTTCTTTTATTCCGTAGCATAAGGCCAACCCTTGAAAGCCTGTCAAAATAAAAACAAAGCTTTAGGTAACTATGGTATGTTGATAAATAAATGAACCTCAGAGAATACGACAGGTGTGCACGCAACTGGCCAGATCTCATCAGAAAATACTATGACAAAAAAATTTACCATAAATTTAAAATTAATGTTATAACAAAACAGACAACCCTGGAAATATGACATATACATACATTTCACTTTAGTTTCGCTGCATAAATATAATTTTACAAATCACATTAGTTTTTTATGTTATATTTTCAAAGAAAATTACCAAAATGCAAAGAAAAAATACTATGTTTAAACATCTTAAAAGATTCCATACAATCCATTTTGATTTTGATAAAATAATAAGAGAATGCATTTTGCAGACAAACTATAAAAATGCTTAGATTCTTAGTTTCTATTAGTTTTAGTTGTTAAATACGTTTAATTTCATTTCATGCATGTAAGTTTATGTCCCACACTCACGTGTTATTGTGTTCCCGTATAATACCTTCTATTTTCCGTCAGTGAACCACTTTTGTAAAACTTGTTTAAAGCTTGTTATGTCCCAAACTCATGTATTATTATGTTCCCTTTTGTTATTATGTCCCACACTCATGTATTATTATGTTCCCGTATGTTATTATATCCCACACTCATGTATTATTATGTTCCTATTTGTTCTTATGTCCTCATCATGTTTACATTTATTTATGATGTCCTTCATAAAAATATCAAATAATTGTGGAACATTTTATAAACTCTCTGGAGCTAACCTAGTTGAAACATTATGTAAGCCTAAAAAGAAAAATTATATAATATACCACTATGTTTGCTTAAATAAATTATGTACACATCAAAACATTTCAATACATTGTTCGGCTCTCATAGTGGATTATTTAAAGTGGTGTCCAATTCTGTAAAACTTGGCAAAATAAAATGTAATTACTCCTCAAGCCTTACTGAAGTTGCTTAAACTTTGCTGCGGAGAGGGGAGTTGCTAGGAAGATTTGACTCAAATAAATTCCGGTTTAAACAATTTGTACGTGGTGAAAATATTTATTTTATATAAACTATCGTACACGGCTTAATCCGTCGTAAAATAAGGGAGTTTTTCTAGGAAACAATTAATTCGAAAAAAAATCATTAAAAAAAATGAAACAGCTAAACTCTTTAGTCTACTGTTTACCTAATTGGAATTAAACTTTCTCGCAAAAATAAAATAAAACAACAAAACCTTTTCTGGGATTTTTTCTGCGGATCAAACAACTGAAATATAGAAGAAAAAACTGAAATATTCTTCTTGGTATTTGTCTAAAACCCACAAGATTAGCTTAGAACCATTATATGTTTTAGTATGAGTACCCATACATATATTAGATATTTAGATATATTATTTATTAATGTGCCTAACATGCCAGCTGGTCGTTTTGGGAGATGCAGATATCTATAGCACTTAACGATGATAATCGCCATAACAGTTGTTAAATTTCAAACTATTAATAATTATTATTATTAATATTAATCCGTACCATCTTACCATCAATAAAAAAATCAATCTCGGGATTACCATACCTCTTTTTTCAATTGTTGCCACGTTTTTCCTGTTCAAGGCCACTAGAAATCGTTAAAAACGCAATAAAGGTATATTCCAAAAATATTTTCACGTCAGAAATTATTTCAACTTTATCCATAGATGTTAACAGCTGAAAAACGTGTTTTAGACGGATAAAACATACTAATTGATAAATCTGCATTATAAACAGTATACATGCAGTGGCAAAAAGACGTCGCCGCACTGTTGAAAACTCCTGGGGTTGGTTGGTTAACAAACACAATTGAATCTCTATTTCAGAAACCCGTTAACTGACAATTTTCAAACTTTCAGGAAACTAAAGAAACTTTCGTACGCCTAAAACTATTTTTATTGAAATATTTTCCCCATGAAACTATATGAGGTTTGAACCTTTTTACTAGAATTATTAAACAAAATTAGCTCTTCAAAATAAAAAAATGTCACTTTCGGGTTATTGCAAAACCCTTAAAGTGAACATTTTTAAATTTTAAGAATACCTTTAAATTGTTAACTAACTCAGTTTTTCTTGTTTTTTTTTTCTTTTTTTGCTATCTTAAGGCGTTTATGTTGATAAGTTTAGGAGTGCGTAGGTCTATAAAGACAAGAAAATTGATTTTCAGTTTTTTAGCTTTTATATACCCTATATTTTTATAAACAATTTAATGTAGTTTCATGCCAATCTGATAAATATTTCCTGATTTATAAGTAATTTTTTGTAAGGACGCAACACATCTAAAACACAAGGTCAGGCAGCTTATATGATTTAATGTATTACACATTATACGCTTAATGTAAAATTGAAGTAGACCTAGTCATATCGATGAAAAGCTCTTTAAAACAATTCATTAAATCAAAAATTATAAAAAAAATTGGGTGTGCATATGACCACACAATAGAAGTGAAAACTTCTATGCGAATTTTACAGCGTATAAAATGAATATTGATTAACTACTACTGGATTTTATTAACATTTTATTTCCTGGTTAGTAAATAAATAAAATAATTACAATTATTTTCAAATTGTTAGTTCGGTTTGCTTTTAAAGCGTAATTTTTTAGTTTTTAAACTATTATTTATTTTCTTATTTTTTATTCTAGGGACCATGATCAGTGCTCACTTACTACACCCAACAAAATTAATATTGCATTGTCATCGGTCCTTGATAAGTGTGCAAAGTTTCAAATCAATCCGAAGTTTTGAAGGGGGTGAAAATCACGTCGTGTTCTGGCAACCATGATCAGTGCTCACTTACTACACCCAAAAAATTAATATTGCATTGCCATTGGTCCTTGTTCTTCATATATACTATACGCAAGTATATATATATATATATATATACAGACTGTCCCAAAAGTCCCGGACCGGTTTAATAACTCCTAAACGAAACTAGCTACAGTAATAATATTTCAGACATGACTCCTGGCTACAAAAAACTATTTTTTGAGTTGTTAGTCTCTATTGCCCCTGCCCCCGAAAACCAAATTTAACCAAAGTTGTTCCTGCAATTGAAGCAGCAAGAGATGAAAATCGTGAAACTTAGTTTCAACAAGATGGAGCGCCACCCCATTTTGGAATAAACGTCCGCATGTACCTTGACAGTACATTTCCACGCCGCTGGATAGGCCGGCGAGGGGCAATTGAATGGCCTGCCAGGTCTCCCGACTTGACCCCCTAGACTATTTTCTTTGGGGCTATTTTAAATCTAAAGTTTATACTACAAAGCCCCAGAACTTGATAGAACTTCGACAACGAATAACACACGAAGCTCAGCAAATACCGGGGGAAATGATACAGAATGTAGTACAGCATCACTATTACAGACTAGCACACTGCGTGACTGTGGAAGGAAAGCAGTTCGAATACTTACTCTAAACCCTGGATATCATCTTTGGTAAGCAACTTTGTTTTTGAGTGTAAAGAAAAACATTTTGTTATTATTACCAAGTATGACAAATTTGTTTTTATACTTTAAACTCTTTTGTGCGTGTGTTTACTTTGTTTTAAAATAATAAAAATGTTTAATACAACCAATGGGGGTCAATATTAAATTACATGACCATAAGAAACACTAAAAGGTCAGCCATTTTGGACAGGAGCAAGATATCGACCTCAGATTTGCGCTGTTGTGTTTAACTCAATGATACCTTTAAAATGATGGGTCACTCGATAGGGGTTTACATTTAAAAATTTGGGGCAACCCTCCCCCCCAAATTTGGTTTTTGGGGGCAGGGGCAATAGTGACTAAAAACTAAAAAAATAGTTTTTTGTAGCCAGGAGTCATGTCTGAAATATTATTACTGTAGCTAGTTTCGTTTAGGAGTTATTAAACCGGTCCGGGACTTTTGGGACATATATATATATATATATATATATATATATAAGAGGGTATACAATTCATAATCAACACACCGGTCTAAGCGTAAATGTTGCGTTACGTGACGTGACGCGAAACGGCGATTTACCTCCATAAAAAAAATACCCAACGTCGCTATAGAAGTTTTCACTTAAAAATATGACCTTTTGTAAATTAATTCCACACTCTCCTATTCCAATGGGTTTACTGAAACGACTAAGAGTCACTTTAATTGTAAATGTTTATCACAAAAAACCAACTTGTTTAGTTTCGTAACAGGACACTTGTAACAAAACAGCAAAACCTACATTTTCACCGGTAGACTTTAAATGATAAATATAAATACTAATGTGATATCAGCAGGAAGACATGTAGTAAACTTACGCCTACCAGCTAATTTTTAAACCACTTTAATAAATCACACACCGTGGTATGATTAAAACGACTATTGGAAGGAATCCTTAATTGAAATTGAAGTACGTATAATTGAAATTAAAATACGTATATTCTGTCCATTCTACAGTGGTTAAACGTATACGCTTTTTGTAAATCTACCTTAGGTTTATTTTGAAAAGTCGAATAAGTGTATATTTATATGTACGTTATGTTTACATTATGTAGGATATGTCTGAAATAGATTGTATAAATAATTGTAACGTATATCGTGTAATGGAATAAGACAAAATCGTAATCTAAACTATTTTTAGTTAAGCTAGTAGATGCGGATCTACATACTGTGTTTTTTAAATGTATTGTGTGTTACGCGTTTTGATGACCTCCATGCATAAAAGGATTTTCTGAGGATGAGATAAATATCTCGAAACGCGTCAAAAGTTATACAAGTTTTACAAAAGTGGTTCACAGACTCTACTATATTACTACATGTGTTTTCAGGTGTAGGTCATCGACATAGAATAAAATGCATGGACCGCCGTTGAGTGGTGAAAACCCCGATTAACCCGGTCCGGCGTTGCAGGCGCTCTAGGGTGGCTGCTTGCCGCCAGTCAGCATTAAGTCTTATGGAGAAATCTTTTATCTCCGTAATTTTATTTTATTATTTTCGCGATGTTAGATTTTTTTAAAGTTTTAACTTCGTCTAATAAAAGTGTTTTTCAAGCTTTATTGTCTAACAGTCAACGGTTTTAAACTAGCATTTTGCACAGAAAATATTGTCTTTTAAGATTTATTCATATCCTTTGAATTATACTGTTTGAATGGTGAGTCTTTATTTTCGAGTATTTCGTTTTATTCAAACTTATACAACTTCTACGTTATTTATTAAATATTTCAAATGATTAGTAAAAACTAAGGAATAATTATTTACAAATAATTATTGTAAACTAGGAGATGCCAACCCCGTTGAAACCATCTATACACATAATTGTGTTATGTTTTCATTATAATAAAGGTGTAGGATTAATAATAACCTCAAAGCTAAGAAAGTAAATAATGTTGAATATTCAAATCAAATTATTTCGTGTATTTTATAACAGCAGTTATAATAAAGGTTAAAAGAACCATCATGGTTCAGATCTACACTTAAACACAAACCTAACCTAAAAGTTATAAATACAAATACTGTAATTGTTTCAGATTTTAAAATCAGCTGTTAATGGAAATATTAGAGCAAACTGCTGATTACTGTGCCAGCAATAAACATATTTAATTATTATTAAAGTATGGCGCTCCCATTGCTGTAAAACATTTAGTATAGTTTATGTTGTTTTTACGTCCAACAGATGGCGCTGTTTTTCAAAAAGTCTATAAAAACCCACGTGTATGTATTAACATTCTTCTAATTTGTTTTATAAAATTAAAATTACAATATTAGTTTAAGCTTTTTACATATTCTAAGAAATTAAACAGATGTGTTGATTACCTTCGTCTTAACAAATCTAAAAACAAATTAATTAATAGTTTTACCCACAAGGTGTTATTTTTTGTCCTCCGGGGCTCACACCTTGTGAGTACGGGAACTGGCACTCCCGAGGTACCCATGCTGGATCTAACTTTCTTCTTCTTGCCTTGGGTTAGATCCCTTATTCTTTTATCTATCCTATCTGGTCTCTCTTGGCCAAACGGTCTCTCTTGACCAATTTTTTCTCGATCCCGATGCTATTAGAGTATTCGAGGGCTAGGGGTCCTTCTTTTACACTACGCTATTCTTCTTCTCAGGAAAACCTTATGATGTGTGATAAAACAACGGATATACCCCGCGCAGATAAGCCTCTTGAGGTGAGATCTGCCGCCGGTTCCGATCGGGTGCAAGCCCCGGTGGCCGGTGTTGGTCGCAAGGATTGTGGGGGCGACCAATCACACGATGAGATTGCAGGGGGGGTGGAGCACTTGGCCTGTCAAGTTACAAGTGCAGAGGCAAATTCTTTCAAGCAGAGAGGAAAGTTAGCTAAATATGAGGTAAAGCAACGAAGCCTATCAGTACCGAGCGTGAGTGAAGCAGAGTTTAACTTCGTTAAAACGGACGCCAAAGTTCAGAATCTACTTGCTAAAAAGACAGAGACAAACCCTTTTGGAAGGAGCTCCAAAATTGTAAGGTCACCTGTAAAAAATTCAGAGGTGAATACCATCCCTGGTCCAGATCTGGCGAGAGATCCAGCGGCTGACACCAGTAACGCGGATTCGTTGAGAGATGGAACGCATGTTAAGCTGTTGGGTCCAGAGAAACAGAAACAGCCCTCAGATGTGAGTATGGCCATAGTGATGGACACGGAAGGAATTGAGGTCAGGAACCTCCGAAGCCTACTGGAAGAGGCGGATAAGGGTGAAGAAGAACAGTTGATTGCTGTCAAGAAGGCATTACACTGCATGAAACTGGCAGCTGCAAAACAGAGAAACACCGCGATGGACATAAAGAACAACATGGTGTTGATCGAGAACAGTCTCGTTGTTTTACAAACATGTAGAAATATGCGCCGGAATGCTGTTGAAGGGTTAATGGCAAGGTTGGAATCGGACAGATCATCTCCGTCAGATAAGAGTAGACCTGCAAGGAAAGACAAGCTATTGAGCCCGGAGGATGAGGTGGCCGGAAGGGCTGAAGAGAGTGGCAAAAGAAACGCTTCGAGTCCTCTTCAAAATAGGGAGGAGAAAAAGAGGAAGGCCGAGGACGAACTTATCTCCTGTAAAGGTACGGAGACGGAGGAGGAGGAAGTATTCACTGTCGTTGAGACAAGAAGAGCCCGCCAGAAAAAGACGATAAATGATCGGAAGGAGAGAGAAAAGGTTGTACAAATGACCCAGAAGAGGGACGGTCCCAATAGATCGATACGATTAAGACCGAAGGCAGAAGCAATCCTCATAAAGCCCGCGGAGGGACAGTCATACGCGGACACACTGAAGAAAATTCGTACTACAGCTATGCCGGGGAATACAGGTACAGAAATTAAAACAATCCGTAAGACAAGGGATGGCAGCATACTTTTCGAGTTAGGCTCAGGTACGAAGGACAGCGCAAAGTTTAGGGATGAGATCAAGGAAATCTTAGGTGAAGGCACTGAAGTTCGAGCTCTGGATCCTAAAACAAAGCTTGAAATAAGAGACCTGGACTGTTGTACTACAGAGAAAGAAGTTAAAAGTGCGTTGGAGTTAGCGTTGAAGTCTGAGACTGTTGAGGCTAATATCACCGTGACTAAGCCCAATACAAGGCAGCAGGTACTTGCCATTGTAGAGCTGAGAAGTAAAGATGCGAACACCTTATTGAGAAATGGAAAAATTAAAATAGGATGGATTAACTGTAGGATCAGATAATGGACAAAGTTGGTGCAGTGCTTCAGGTGTCTGGATTTCGGACATCTTCAAGTTGATTGCAAGGGCCCGGAAAGAAAAGGGGAAGGTGTATGCTTCAGATGTGGAGGAAAAAGCCACAAACGAAGCGAATGCAACGAAGTACCATGATGCATGCTATGTGTTGCAAAATATTTGTTTGAGAAGGAAGTCTCCCATGTTCTGGGTTCTGGAGCATGCCATGCTTTCCGCGAGGCACTTAAGGAACAAAAGGGAAAAAAGTAATGCTGCGACAACCACGCCAGCCAGCAAAGAGGAGAGATACCACGTTCATACAAGTGAACTTGCGAAGAGGAAGAGTTGCCCAGAACCTGTGCTTACAGACAGCAGCTGAACACCAAGCTGACATCCTGTTGTTATCTGAGCATAGTGGGAAAATAGACACGGCAGAATGGTATGGTGATGCTAGTAGCAGGGCTGCAATTATGGTTGCAAATTCGGCGATCCGAGTCAAGGATTTGGAAGAGACTGACAGGGGTTTCGTTTCTATCAGAAGCAATGACGTGAGAATATACAGCTGCTATTTCTCACCGAATGATAGCAGGGAGAAGTTCGAGGACGACTTATTTAACTTGGAGTGTAGCGTTAGAAGAGACGGGGGTGAAGTTATCATCGCCAGTGACTTCAATGCAAAATCTCACCTTTGGAGTGAATGGCGGCACGACTGGAGAGAACAATTGACGGAAGAGATGATAGCACGTCTTGACTTAGTTGTAGTTAATGTGGGGGATCGACCCACATTCGCAAGAGGGAAGGCACAGTCCATCATCGACCTGAACTTGGCTAGTCAAAATGTTGCTAGGAGGATCTCAAGCTGGAAGGTTCTGGAGGATGAAACGCTAAGCGATCATTCCTATATCCTCTTTCATCTGGATGCGAATGCAGGAGGACAGGAAGACGTCCAAGTCCACAAAACTTCAAGATCATGAAACACCAAGAAGATAGATCCAGTAGCTTATAAGGAAGCTCTAGAAGAGATGAAGCTCCTTGACTTTTTCAACGGCAGTTGTCGGGTAACCACAATATAAGATAAAGTTAGAGGTGTCACAAAACATATAGTTAAGGTATGTGATAGCTGCATGCCTAAGCGCAGATCAAACACGGATAGTCACAGGACCAAGTACTGGTGGACGGAAGACATTGCTGCTCTAAGGACGGAATGTCTGAGGGCGAAAAGAAGGGCGACACGATCCAGAGAGAACCAGATACTGATCGGGCTGTACAAAGAGGTCAGACAGAATTTTAAGAAGGCCATCAGGGATAGCAAGTTTAGGGAATGGCGCGAACTCCTGGAAGAAGTTGATAACGACCCATGGGGATTCCCTTACAAATTAGTGTGCAAGAGGCTGGGAGCTAACAAGAAGAGGCTACCTCTAAACGAGGATCGCTGGGTGAAGGAGATAATTAAGGACCTATTCCCCAGAGAGGAAGTACAACGAGTAAATCGTCCAATAAGAATAGAATTGCTGGGTGAAGAACGATTCCGGCTCGAGGACCTCAAGAGAGAAGGACTACGGCTTAAAATTGGTAAGTCACCAGGCCCAGACGGGATCCCTAATGAGATTCTGAAGCGCATCATAGACGATTACCCAAACAACATCTTAGATTTATACAACGAGTGTCTCGAAAACGGTACTTTTCCGGAGCCCTGGAAGAAACAGAAGTTAGTCCTTTTGAGGAAAACAGATAAGCCCTTGGACAAGACCTCATCTTATCGTCCAATTTGCCTTCTGAACACGATGGAGAAAATATTAGAAGGTTTGGTCCTTGGACGTCTAGAAGATCACATGGAATCTGTCGGAGGCTTCTCGAGGAATCAATTTGGTTTTCGACGTGGAATGTCAACTGTAGACGCCATAAAAGAAACGTTGATGATCGCAACGGAGGGTAGAGAGAAGGGAATGGAGAGGAAAGGTTTTTGTGCTTTAATCGCCATTGACATTAGAAATGCATTCAACTCACTCAGATGGTAAGATGTGCTGGAGTCTCTACTTAGAAAGACACTTTCCATTATACCTGAGGACAATCATAGAAGACTACCTGCATCAGAGACAGATAATTTATGAGGGCGAAGGTTGGCTTATCCAAGAGAAAATGACAAGAGGAGCACCACAAGGATCACGTCTGGGGCCATTCTTTTGGAAGATTGTTTACGATGAGTTGTTGGAAACGGAATTACCAGAGGGAGTGAAAATCGTAGGGTTTACATCTGTAAAGGGGTCATCTGACAGCATCATCGTCGTGGAGGCTCTAGAAGAACATGTCCTGGAAGTAGAGATGGAAGAGAGTATCGCCACAGTCGAAAGATGGCTGACTAGCAGAGGCCTAGAAATGGCCGTCAACAAAACGGAAGCAGTCCTGGTAACAAAGAGAAGGACGTACAGGACACCAAAGCTTGTCATTAATGGTGTGCGGATCGACTGGAAACCACAGCTGACGTACCTTGGAGTAGAAGTGGACAGAGGACTTTCTTTCGGACCACATGTGAAGAAGGTATGTATGAAGGCCGCCACTGTAGCAGGTAACCTATCGCGCTTGATGCCCAATGTTAGAGGACCAAAAGAAAAAAGACGGTTGTATGCAAGTGTGGTTCATTCCATAATACTGTACGCAGCACCGGCCTGGAGTGAAGCAATGACAAAGCAAGTCCATAGGAGAAGGTTGCTGTCAGTCCAGAGGCAAGTAGCACTGAGAGTCACTGCTGCATATAGGACAGTCTCGCAAGTTGCGGTAATGGTTGTAGCAGGAATACCACCAGTACACCTTTTAGTTTGTGAGAGAAGGGAGGTTTACGAGGAACATAAGTTAAATGAAACTAAGCCAAAAACCACAATAAGTAGGGAAGCTAGGGAGAGGCTTATTGAGAGGTGGCAGGAGGAATGGGACAATGATAACAACGGAAGATGGACCCATAGAATTTTAAAGGATCGAGGACTGTGGATGAACAGGAAATATAGCGAGGTAAATTTCTACTTGACACAAGCGTTTACTGGACATGGTTGCTTTAAACATTATTTATGGAGATTTAAGAAAATTGATAGCAGCATTTGTGACAGCTGTGGACAGGAAGATGATGTGGAACATACTCTGTTCAAATGTAAAGATGGAAAAAAACTAAAAGAAGAGCTACAAAGCAAGATAAAAGAAGAAATTCTTCCGGAAAATCTAATAACGCTGATTCTAAGAAGCAAAGAAAAGTGGGATAGTATTGCAAACTACATCGTAACGGTGATTAAGCGGAAGGAAGAAGAACTGAGAAATAAGTAAGAAGATGCCTGAACAGTAGGACAGTCGTACGACTGAAAGGTGCCCGGTTGTTCAGGAAGTTATGCTAATAGTGATACCCTGTCCAACAACAAGGGCCGGAGAAAGAGGTGAGATTTTAGTGGGTCGGCACAGGGCCATCCCCACATAACCCTGTTGTGCGGTACCAACAGGGCATGTGCCTGCACATTTTTTTACACCTCACGCAAAAAAAAAAAGAAAAAAAAAGGTGTTATTTTTGTAAGAACATAGTCGCCAGTGATTGCAGAAATAAACATTTTTAAATAAAACTTGTTTGCCTAAACTTTCTCGCTGGAAGTTTTCCTGACCAAATAAAAGATTACTCGCTTATTACTTTGCCATGAAAGTTATTTCGAACATACAAACAGATAAAATAATGCGATAAGTGTAAATTGTGTGCTTAAGAACACACGGGAGAAGGGTAAACTTTTTAACACAACTTACGAAATGAGGAACGATAATGACCATTTTTAACACAACTTACGAAATGAGGAAGCATAATGTCCATTTCAGAGGTATTACCAATTAAACGTGTGTTAAAACGTTAACTGGTTAAGCCTATGACGTAGGACAATCTGTTACACTTATACACCCAACTCAAATATGCTAAACTAGCAATGCGTTCGTAGCCCAACCGGCTAAGGCGCTAGTCTATGGTGATGGACTCTGCTGGTTCGAATCTCGGCAAGACAAAAACTTTTTCAAACTAAAAAATTTTACTATAATAATCAAAGGTGACTAATAAAGGTAGTTTATCAATTTAGAGGTATTACCAAGTAAACTATATACTCTGCTATATACACATGTGTACTATATAGTAGAGCGTGGCAGAATAGAGCGTGACGGTAAAATCCCTTTCACCGCCAGCAAAATTTTAAAAATTTTTTGGTTGCGGTGCGCTTATAGAAGTTTTCACTTCAAAAATTTGTATCGTTATAAAAACTTATAGCCTACTACAATATTATACACGCGATGATCTGTTCTACATTAGGATACAATTTTATTAAGATTTATCAAGTTATGTTTATTTTATAGCAGTGTTAAGCGAAGAGAAGTGAGAGGTTGAATTACGCTGTAATGAGTCGGACCATTTGTGTTGGTCGGATTGTTTTATACAGTAAGTTCTGTAGGCTGGTCAGTGGCGGATCTAGAAGTTTGTTTTGGAAGGGGCTTGTAGTATCAACAAAGATAGTTTTTATGACATTTGTTAATTTTCAAACTTTTGTTTATTAAAATATTACTACTTGTTGACTTAAATAATAATATACAAAATTGTGCAACTGAGTAAGTTACTAAAAGTTGTGAAGGAAATATTTTTGGTGTAGACCTATACGTTTATTATATTCTTCCATACAAATTATATACTTTTTTATTAATCAATGAATGTCTCAAATGAACAACTCCACATTTTCATTTATTTTTATAATGCAAATAAAACTAACTTCTTACTTTTTGTAATTTTTTAAAGTGGTAAAAACAATAAAAGCTCAAATATTTATGAAACTAAAACATTGGAGAAATAAATCAATTCTACGTGTTTTGCGGAACGCAGGACATACAAATATGAAAATTAAATGAAAGAAAATAGTAAATATAGCCTAATTAATGAGTTTTTATTTTTTACAATATTTCAAATATTAATAAAAAGTTTTGAGTTTTTGTATTTTTCACTGCATTTAAATTTCAAATCAAATGAAAATAATGATTGCACATTTTCCAAAACCAACTATGATTATTTTACTGGATAAAACAAATAATTAATTTTACAAAATATCTCATTTTCAGAAATAATTATTAACTGCGGAAATTTCATAGTATAAATAATAACTCCTCAAACATTAGATCTATCAATCAACATTGATCAATAAAAACATTTATCTCCAATCCTATAAAAGCGAGTGTACGTCCGTTCGTACATTCATTATACGTACTTACGTGAGTAACTTATAATATAACAGCTGATTTCACATACCATCTGTAATTCTTAAACAAACCCAGAGTAAGTTATACTTTGGGGTTATGTTTACAACTTCAATCATTATAATTTCTTCTGAAGTTGATTTTTTTAAATATGAGTTATAGAACTAACGTATGCTACAATACGGTATAACATTTGGTTTGAGGTTATAAGCTTTATATAAATACAACCTTGTATCATCAATATATTCGTATACACAAATTTAAAGAAGAGATACCTATTCGTTTAACTTCGGAAACATTCGTACATCTTCGTATAACATAAACATTATTCTGTTAATAATTTCTTCACTATAATATATAGCTTCTAAATCATTCGATCTCTCAATATGAAATAAAAATCAATTGAAAGATAAGTTTTGTATTTTTCTTTAAATATAACTTATATAAATACAACATTTTAACAAATAGGCCTACAGTTTTTTAATTCTCATAACTAATTGTACACATTTACCGAGTTAAAATCCCCGTCAGCATAGTTAGGTGGACATAGATAAAGTCCGTTGTTGTTAAATAGTTTATATATATATATATATATATATATATTTATTTATTTATTTCTTATGTGTATCTAATTAATCTGCATGTGATTTTTGACGGGGCTTACTAGTAGTATAAATAATAACTCCTCAAATGTTAGATCTATCAATACAAATTTAATTTTTTCACAATGTTGGACTTACAAAACGTAAAATGTTTTAGACATTTAACATTATAAATATTAAGTATAAACAATAGTATAAAAAATTTTGTGTAGTTTTTTTTTTGCATTTAGAATATTTTGGTTTGGAAATTGTTTATAAGCTTAAAATAGTAGTACTTCTGCTCTTATTTTCCCACTTCGTATTGTTAGTGGATTTTGTGGTAGATGCCACAGAAAGAAAGACTGGGAACTCTGTATCCACCACAGTCGCTGGTACTGGTTGTGCATTGTGTACTACAACTTTTAAATTGAGATCACAATCTACCAAAACACGTGCTCCATAAACGTTGCGTTTAAAATAATAAAGTACCTACAAACCAGCGAACATGTAGATCTCGCTTTATCTTTTAGGCTCATGTAACATGTATAACTAATTTCGGTAATGTAATCAAAGCGATCGCGATAAGAATTGAGTTTAGATCGTATCATAATCAGGATTACGTTTTTAAGTAAAAAATTTCAAATTCATATTCATGTGTTAAGCTTATATGAGCACACGTGTATAATTTGTGGCAGTAAAATCTCGTCCATGTGGAATACAATTGTTGCGTGCTTCCTTACATGCAAAGAAGGTAATCAACTCACTTCAGTTTAATTATTCAGAATATGTAAAACGCGGTAATTAATGTTATAATTTTATAAAACAAATTATAAGTATGTTAACAAATTACTTACAATTAATTATCAGTTGGGATATTTTTAAACAGGTTAGACAAAACGTCTATAGAAACTGTTGTATTTCTCAGCTTCTAAAAAAAGAAAAATGTTTGACCCGTCCACTTTAAAGTAATATTTATTTTGTATAACTTAGTGGGTTTGAAACTGTGAAACATCAATTACATGTCCAATATGGCAGCCAACTTTAGAATTTCTAATGGAAACCCTTATTTTTGTATCACGTTTTCGGATTGTATAAATAATTTTAAAACTGTTTTATTTTCTGCAGTTGTATAAACCGTACCGTTTTCATTCGGTCAATCGACTTGAAATTTGAATTTTTAGATTTTTGAAAAATTCTAGCTACTTAAGGGTAGAAGATAAAACAATAATTCCCATTTAAAAATGCTTGACAATCAATTTTATCAAGTCACACTCTACAAATTACACATTTAATAAACATATACTTTATTACCCAGTTTCAGATTAAAGGCGAATACTGAAAAATTAAGGTATTAAAATAAATGTTATGTAGAAAAGGTGCTAAGATTTTCAACAAGTATGCCCATACAAATACCTAAAACACTTAAACAAAACATATACAGGATGGATAAAAAGTCTGGGCACTGCTAGATTTCTTGGCTTCTAACAAGGATAGCAAAATTTTGACCTTGAAGAGAAAAAAAGGACGGTTTCTGAAACTTGTAAATTTTCTCATTTGCCCTAACTTTAGAACATTTTTTACTTGACTGCCTTTTCTACTTGTATTTTTACCTGTAATTACGAAAGCTGATTTTTTTGTCGAGATAGTGCAAATATTTGTAATTTATTTGTTATTACGAAACAGTGAAGCTAGTAATTATATAAATAAATGATTTCTACCGGCCGTCCTGGGTGGTATCAGTCGGAAGTCTGAGCAGTAACAGTAAGAAAATTGAAAATCCGTTTCTTGGAATGATATTATAGTTTTATGTTTAAGTCTATGCTACAATTAGGGCAGGGCTTGGCTTTGTTTGTTCTCGTTTTACGAGTGACTGACTGAGTCATCCGTTTGCAAGAACCTTGGTCGCCTTGGTGCGTTCTTTACGATTATATCTTTCGTCCTTCCGTGTGTGTCCTTTCTACTCCACACTTACAATTAACTTAACATGTTAACATCAACCTGAACCAATATTGCTTACTGAAAATTTTGTAACACACATCTCATATATTTAACTAGATCTTCTGGTCCCAGGTTTAGGCTTGTAGGTTTCATATTTTATGTCTTGACATGAGGGTTTTACTTGAGAGCGAGAATTAATTCATACTGTGTAGTCAAACAGAGCATTTAATAAAAATATACTGTAAATGATTTGCTAAAAATACAAACCTATCATTCAATAGTTTATTAAGGATAATAAAACAAGTGAAGTCATGTCATATGGCATTTTTATTGTGCAGAATTCAAAATGAACCTTATCAGATTATCTACGGCGGAAGCAATGTTAGGTCCGGATAATGTCGTAGCAGGGATGTATTATTTATTCTTATCTTAATAAAATTTACCAAAAATAATCCTTTCTCAAAACAGACATGATGAGTGGTGCACCAACAGTATGTAAATAGTAAAAGTTGTTACATACGAAATGTGTTAAACATCATCGTTTTAATAACTATAGTTTCCGTAAAGATAGAAGCTGTATTTTCCAGAAATTGACATCCTCTATCTACACGGTGTTTCATTCAAGTGTTTCATAAAGGAACTATATTTATATTTTTATAGTTGTATAACAGAGTATGAAATTAATTAAATGCAGTTAAAAAACTAGAATTATTAGTCAAGTTTTAGTTCTTTAAATGTCATTATCATTGGTTTATAAGTTCACAGGAGTAACACATGGAACCTGGAGGACACGTTAGTGGTTAAACACAACAACTTTACCCACTACTGTAACAAGCAGAAAAACAGCTTTGACAACAATTATTTAAACTAATTAACCTGATTCACTAGGCTTCAACATAAAACAAAGTAAATTTGTGGTCAACTATAATTGTAATTGTGAATCGTGTAAACTTTTCGGACTTAATTTGCCAATAATTATTAATTTTATGGGCTGAACATGACTCACCAAATGGCCTCCGATTACTGACGCCACGCGTTGATACAATTAGATGGACGTTATAACGATTAACTACACATAAGGCTATAAATTATACCTCATTCGATAAAACAAATCTTCTCCTTTGTAGCTCCAACTCGCAGATCACTTTTGTGGATAGATCGATTAATTAAATAGTGACCCGATTCGAGGCAGTACTGATGTTTCATTTTATAATCGCTATGTTAAATCATTATTGTATAGGTCTGGGTCGATTAAAATTAGGTCATTTTGCATAACTTTTTTGCATTTTCTAAGTCTTTCTTGTAAACATAACTCATTAAACATTATGTCTTAAGAAAGTTAAACCACTGAAACACTACCACAACCTAAACATTGTTTTAAACTATGAGTGTGATTTATTTGAAGCTCCAATAATAATAAAAAGTGTGTATAGTTCCCATAGTAATCATTATTTATGAATGTTTGGTACATTACGTATACGGCACTTGACTTTAAACTCATCCTGTATACATGTATACAGGATGTCAATTTCTACAAAATAAATGTGCTGCATTCGGTGTTTCTATCTTTACTAGAACCAAAAAGAGTATATTCCAAACCATGTACAAATTACGGTACGTTGTGTGCTACAAGTATTATAATAATGATGTCCTTATTACAAATTTTCGAGAGCCGACTCACTCATCCCAACATCTCCAGAGCTCAATGCATTTAGACTTGAAATTTGGTAGGCAGGTCCTTTGGTGGTAGATATTCGCTAAGAAAAAAGTTTGCCAATTCCATATTTAATCGCGATAATCTATAAAAACGCAAATGAAAAGTAAAAAACATAGTTCTTCCAAACCCAAAACACCTTCAATCTCAAAACTCAGTATGTGCAGTATGCACGACGAATCAATTCAACGGCATTGAAACTTAATTTTGTAATTAAAAGAAATAATATTGCACTTTTTCAACGTGGACCAATGTGTATCTTCTAAAAGAGAATTCACCATTAGCTTTTAACATACGCCTCACTGATGACATCCCAACGTTCATTTTCTTTGAAGTTCGTCGAATACTTCATTGTTGTGATTGCAATACTTGATTAATTATTCGTCTTTTATTTTCATTAATAGTTTGATTGCGAACTGAAATGATCACAGTAAATATACCTACAAAACGTTCGTGAAAGCATGAATAGTCTGACGGTTAGTTCGATACAAGGTCCTCCTACCTCTGTAAAGATCAACTAAAATAGAAACGGGTATGTGAATCATGCTTGCCTGTCTTTACTAATTAAGTGGAAGTAGAAAAAACCAGTAGTTAAAACTTCATCGACTATATATGTAACACACTTTCCTCTACAATGACTAGTAAAGCGAGTATAGCAATGAAACCAAGCAAACTAAAGTGATTCATTTTTTGTTTTACCAAAATTTCTAAATATCTAACTGGCATTACAGTACCAAGTGTCATTTCAAAATAACTTCATCTGAAGTTCTACCACAAAATATCATAAAATGAAAGAATAAGAGTGCTGTGATACTGATTCCATTCTTACTATAATCAACATCTTAAGAAATTCATCAAACTTTCACAAACTTGCACATACCCGACCATATTCTGATTGCCTTGTCAAACCAAAGTTTCGACACGATTTAATAAGACCCCTCCCCCCTCTCCTAGCAAAACACTTTGACCCTTTTGGTTTTCCTTTGCTCCAAGTTTGCGAGGCGAGGTCGTTATGTAAATGGGGCACTTGTCCGGCTTCGGTTGCGGCCTGGCCTTATCCCAACAACACCTGTTCACACTCAGTCAATGCGTTACCGTCATCACTAACTTTGTTATTGTTTCTCTACTTTGTCTTACTTTAGCAGTTACAAACTGAATTACCTCAGGCGGGTAAGACATGTGACTTGATAGCAACTACACTACTGGTAAAGAAATATATACGACTAGGAAAAACCCCTGCGTGCTCCGCACGCCAACCCCGTTGGAACCTACTTTACACATAATCATGTTATGTTTTCTTTATAATAAATGTGTAGGATTAATAATAACCCCAAAGCTAAGATGGTAAATAATGTTAAATGTTCAAATCAAATTGTTTCGTATATTTCATAACAATAGATATAATAATTGTTAAAAGAACAAGAAAGCTCAGGTCTACACTTTAAAACCCTACCTAAAAGCTAGAAATACAAACAAATTGCTTTAAAGTTTGAAATCAGCTGTTAATGGAAATATTGGAGCAAACAGCTATTTATGTTATTTTATTCAATTGGTTGCTATGGTAATAAATGTAAATACATGTGTTGGTTCATCAACCTAGGCCTAACCTAAGATTTTTCCGAATAAATTTACAAATATTGAAATAAAAAATGTGTTTATCAAAATGAATTATAGCCTATGATACTCAGGGATGGTATCTTTTTAATAGTAAAACTATTTTCAATCGGTTCAGTAGTTCCAGAGATTACCCCCTACATACAAACAAACAAACTTTACCTCTTTATAATATTAGCATAGACTAGAGGGCTCAACCAAAGCGGCGAAGTAAATGCAAACAGATTATCGTATGCTATGATATTTTCAAGGGAATAACGATTGATGACTTTTTTTTATTTTTATATAGAAGAAAGAAAATTTTCAAGTTATAAAATATTACCAAAATGTGATACGGTAAGTAGTGACCAGTAAATGTGAAGGCAACCTCTTACTACATGCTGCCAAATTTGTTTTTTTAATGTGTTTCCTCTAAGCAAAATAAAAGAGACATTCGTTAAAAAAATTAAAATTGACAATTACTCTTTAATTAAAACAAATCAAACAAAATGTCTAGGGCTTGCAATTGAAAAAAAATTGTCTTGGAATAAACATGTTGATCGTGTAGTGAGTGCAATGTCATAAGGAGTTTATGCATTATGACAATGTCAAAAATATGTGACCTGATCATATTAAAAACAATTTATTACTCTTCAATACATTCCCACTTATCATACGGTGTATGTATTTATGGAGCACATCCAAGTATAATTAGTATAAAATTCTTATTGAACAAAAAAAAAAGCAATAAGAATTATGCTTGGCCTAAAAACAGTTAAGCGTAAACTCACCTGAAAATTCTTATAGTTTATAGACTGTATGTGATGGAAGCAATTAAAATTACGTGAATTAGCGCAGCAATGATTGTTTGTTGGAATCTAACCACCCGCGATCAAGTGATTTTAGATCAACGTAATTTAGAGTTTTATAAAAACAAAACAAGTTACACGGGAAAGCATTTTTTCCTCAATTGCCAAATGAAATAAAAAGAGAGCAAAATTACGATAAATTGAAACGGATAATAAAGCAGTATTTGATGGATACACAATATACTCTTTTTCAGAATTTCCCTGAGAATACCATGATCATTGCTGGAGAGCAAAATAAAAATAAACAGTAAATTAATATTGTCAAATGTGTTATTTGGTAAAGCCTATATTGTTAATTGCATAAATATGTAGAAAATCGTCGCATTCTAGTTTAACTTAATTGCATAAGGCACTGTTTTGTTAGTTTTAATTTGTTTGACACTGTTGAAACATATTGTAAGGTGTGTCAAATTTAATATATTATATTTTGATTTGATTCTCCTTTTTTTTTATTTCATAGACTCTCTTTCTCTCCCTTATCTTCCCCTTTGTCTCTACCTCTTTTTCCATCTTTAAATTCGCTCGGTGTCTTTCTTCCTCTTCTTTAGTCTGTTACCCTCCTTCTCATGTTCCAAATTCCCACAATTACGCTTTTCTACTTCCATCTCTTTTTCAATTTTAAAATTTGATTTGTTTCTCTGCTTCGTTCTTTCTCACTCGCCACATCCAGATATTTACCTTTTTATTTCTATTTGTATCATTATCTCAACAAGTTTATTTCTTTGGGGAAGCAGAGTGGCGGTCTTGTTAAAGGCGTTCGTCTAGTCTGTTACAGTTAGAACTTCTACCAATGTTACGTAGGTTCGAACCTAGATACTGACGTTAGATTTATTTGCGCTATACGCTACATCTCCGACATCATTAGTCTAATCTAATCGGTAAAAAAGACACTAACCAAAATAATGTATCTTTCTCAACACTCACTGCATCTAGATGTTTACCACTCTCTGTATACTTTTTATTCTCTCAACATCCTTTTTTCTCTCCCTCAGTCTCTCATCCTCTTATTCTTTTTCTTCTATATTCCTACAACAACGCTTTGCTCTTTCCTTCCCTTTCTCATTAAAATTTTTAATTTTGTCTGCCCCCTCCCCTCTGTTATTGTTTCCTTCTCGCTCATTATTTATTTCTCTCGATATTTGAATCAAACTCGCTCTTTCCTGCCTCTCTTTCTCTCATTCTTCCTCTTTCTTTATATCTAGATCTTTACTTCTCTCCTTCTATCTATATTTCTGTTTCTCTCAATCCTCTCCGTTTTGTCTTTCTTCCACATTCTCACAATAACGATTTTACTCTTTCCACCTCTATCTCATTTTAAGCTTTAATTTGTTACCTACCTTCTTCGTATCTTTCGACCTTACCTTATCGCTTGCAATCTCTGTATATCCGTATTCACTTATTACCTCCCTTTCTCTCACTCTTCCTCAGTATAGCTGGGTCTTTCTAGACTCATTATTCTCTCAATGTCTCTGTTGCTCTTCCTTAATCTTTTAACCTCCTTTTCTCTTTCATCTACATTCATAAAATATCACCTATTCTCTTTATATTACTTCCCTCCCTCATTTAAAATGTAAATTTTCCCACAAATCTCCATATCTTCCGTCCTTTCCTTATCGCTTGTTACTATTTTTATATTTCGATATATCTTTCTCTTTTCCTTAATGTACGCTTTTTCTCTTCCCATACTTTTCTCATTTTAAGTTTTCATTTACTGTACCTCTCTTTGTCTCGATCGTTCACTCTTGCTACAACTGGAGCATTACCTATCCCTCTTTCAATCTTTATAAACCTCTCGATATTTCTTCTTCAATCTCTCGTTCTCTTTTTCTTCCACATTCCTACAATAAAGCACTTCTACATATGCTCAGTAGCTTAAATACAAGGTAGTTCTCTATATTGTAGTTTCATTTCACATATTCTCAATATTTATTTTGTCCAACAATAAACCAAAACAGATTATTTACTTACAATGAAAACATAATAATTAAACTATTACGGTCTTAATGAAGTATTCACGCCGAAAATTGGAACAATTTGCAACAAACTTATATATACGAGCGAAGTTGTTTTCTACAAAATGATTAGCAGTGAAGTGCCCTAAAGAAACAATTACTCGTCTAAATAGCTAAACATGTAATGTTACACTGGTTTTACGGCTTGAACTGAACAAATTGAAACATCTGTAGGATAAGTCGTCAGAGTACTGGGAAGGGACAAGGATTCTCTGTAATTATGATATATTTGCAGGACTATACTGTGGCCTTATTATGCCATTAAAGTGGCAAGGTCATTCAGTCGTAAAGTCTTTAGCTGTTCCACCCTGAGGACATCACGATAATTGCAACCATCTAGTCTAGTTCCGACACGAACTATGGCTCAGCTGCAACTCGGTAAAGTCTAAGGGAAGTGTCATCACGTTTAATCCAGGCTATAAGTATTATATAGACTATGTTCCTCTTTAGGACAACCAGAGAAGTAACATAAGAGAGCACTTATGAGACTAGTGTAGTGTGCAGGTTGTTTCAGAACTTTCCGAAAGTCCATCCATAGTTGTTCATACAACCGCCATTACTTGTCATTTTGTATCCAAAAAACTGTTTGATATTCTGAGTTGAAATTGTGCATAGAGTTTTATAGTATTAAAGCCAAACTACAAAGTCATAACCAATTTTTTCAATTACCTAATTTTAAATGGCAAATGTTCGCACTTGTCTTAAATACACTAAATTATCCTAAAACAAAAATATTGTTAAGTTTTTTACCCATGATTCGGTCATCACTTAACCCGTAGAAAAAAAAAAGTTTCTTTGGCATTAAAAAAAAATTTTTGTCTCTAGTAAATTTTTGTGTAAAGTTTATGGTTTTCGAGATATTCAACATCAGACATTTTAACCAACCGCTATTTAGAATTGGATGGTTGAAGAACATTAAGCATTTTCCATATTTCGGCTTCATAGTCAATGTAAAATTGACAAGTGAATAAACAAAATGGCGGTTGTATGTTAAACTGTAGACTATTCGGAATTTTGTTAGTGATATTGTGAATTGTCTTTGGCCCAGAAACAATACATAAAAGAATATATTTGTATATCTGTGAATCATAATTGTTTTTACATATTTCAAGTTTTTTCTGCAGATTTTCAGAAGCAACCTATTTATTTGTCGTGCTTGATTAAGTTCTTAGATGACGAAAATTTAATTTGATCAGAAATCTTGTTAAAATCTGAAAGTAGTTTTTTACAGTAGTTTTTTTTTAAATATTTTTAATTATAACCATTTTTTAGCAACAATAAAGAACAAAAATATAATTTTGAATAGGAGGATTAGCATGCTTTATGTACCCAAGTCAAATTGCATTGTGATACCTTTATCTGTATTAGGAAAATCTATTGTCAGACATACGAACAAACGAGTAATCCTATAAAAGTCCCGGCTTTTCCTTTTTAAGTAAAAAATCTAAGTTTTTATGGGAAACCATAAGTGTAAAAAACTAAAATTAGAAATTTAAAAACTTAAATGTGTTATTTAAAGAGATTTATTTTTAAATCGGAAAAATAAAAATAAAATATTAAAAGATTACTCTTTTAATTCGAATTGTATTTAGTTGCAAAATTTAATTTTGGTCTAGACTAGGTCTACATCTAAAAAGAGTGGATTCACCAAAGAACTTTCCAAACAAAATTATCCGAATTATTTTCTAAAGACTGATATTCACAAACTGGATACGATTGCGAAAGAGAATTCAAAGCAACGCATCTAGCGTCAACATTACATGTCCTACTTTAACGAAGTACTGATACGGATACGAAATATTTCACACACGTTCCTAGCGTGGACTTGCGCAGTAGACACATGAAACCTTGATTGGCATGCTCCGCAACAATGCGTTACTTTTTATAAATATTCTGATTTGACCGAATCGAGGACACGTGTCTACTGGCAACGCTTCTTTACCGGATTCTTGACTTCTACTGCCGAATAAATTTCACCGAATATAATACATATGTATTTATAGTTCTATGTGTTCTCTGGCATATCAAAATATCCGGTTTAAACATAAAGTCCCTCGAATATTTAACACATGTTGTGATGTTAGTGTAATTAAAAAACAAATGAAAACACTTCTCAGATTTGCTATTTTTTTGTAGACTTTATTAAAACTTGGTTGTGTAAAGTTTTTTTAATATATTACCGTTAGCGAATATAGGTTTTTTGGTACATATGTTTACTGAAAAAAATAACCAGCCTAAAAAGTCACTTGAGCATGAAATTTACCTCTTATATTTGACCTGTAGTAGGTAAGTAAAAAGCTTCCAAATATTAAAATTTTCCATTTTCAAATTTGATAAGTTTTTACAGAATTTAATAAAACTTGTGTGTTTGTCGATAGAGCCTTTGCTACGAGCCTGTCTCCCACGACGAAGGAAAAAGGGATTGGACGCTTCTTTATATTATATAAACTAGCTGCCCTGTTCTGCTCGTTTTTACAAGTATGTCTTGCCAATTATTATTATTCAGAAAACTGAACCTTATTAAAAAATCTGATAAATAAATAATTTTATTGTGAATAAAGTGGTTCTTAGTATACTATTTTCTTTCCATTTTTAATTAGAGCCACATTTTAAACCTTATGACCCAAAATAAGTGGCACTGAAACTTATAATCATATAACATGAGCCCAGCTGATCACTTTGGCTATTGTTATCGTAGCAATAGTATTGTGTTTAGATTTGGACTCAAACAGTTTGAGGTAAAATTGTATTAACTTTAGAGGCAACACTGCCACTATGACTACTTTTACGAAATTGGCTGTGAAAATGGGCCTACCTAAATTTCACCTACCTAAACGGGTACAAATAAATTTCTGGAGGTTTTCAGAGACTTGCACCAACTAACAAGGTAAAATGCTCTCATTCATAGGAAAATTCCGTCGAACTAAAAGCGTACTTGCACAATTACAAAATTAATTGTAATTGGTCGCCCAATTACAAAAGTTTATTTATAAATAACGTAAATGAAGACCTACTAAATGAAGTATATCACAAAAAGTCTTCGATGAACTTCATTGAAATTGCAGTTTGGCCAGACATCAATTTGGGAACCTTCGGGGTAATTATTCTTAAATTTGTTGGCGATTTCTTATAGAATCTAAGTTGAATTTGTCTGAAAATTGTAAATATAATTATGATAATTTCATTGTTTATAAAACTTTAAAATAGAAAACATTTTTTGTTTGTGGAGAAATGCAAGTAAAAAGTACCTTTATTTGTGTGTAATATTTAGGACATAGGAGCTACAATTAAGGCTTTATTAAGGGCTACAAATAAGCCAAATTTTATCAAAACCGTTAGAGCCGTTTTTGAGAAATTTAGATTTTTATCGTTTTTTTGCAATTTTTAGGGGGTAAAACCCCTTAAAAATCAAAAATTTGAAAAAATGAAAATCATTTCTGTAGATATGCCAGAACTACACCTACATACCAAATTTCATCAAAATCGGACAGTTGGTATGGTCTCCAGCTCTGTACACATCCTTACAGACACACAGACACACCGACAGACATCACCAAAACAACACCTTTTTGGGTTCAGGGAGCACCAAAACAAAAAATTCCACTAAAAATATTTTTTAGTTCAGGGAGCACCAACACCGATAATTCCACTAAACAATTTTTTGGGTTCAGGGAGCACCAAAACAGATAATTTCACTAAAAATTCAAATTCGAAAATTTGGACGAAAACAATACTTTCTCCATATATTACGTATAGGGTGGAGAAAGTAAAAAGGACTTATGGACGCTAACAAATAAAAAGAGACTTTAATGTTGAAATAATCTTCAAGAAATGTTTGGAAATATTTAAATTACAATTAAACTGTACAAAGAGGGTAGAAACTGGAAAACTGCGCCATGTTATCAAGGCATCAATCAATATGTTTTACTTCTTTTCATGAATTTAAGTATATTGAGAAAGGCGCTCTTAACACTGAGGACCCTTATTCCAGACAAAGTTACATATGTTAACCCAGAAAATAACACACACGTAAAATATATAGACATCTGTATTTTTGTCTTTGTAGTAGAAAAAAAGAGATTATAACTCAGTATATAAATAATATGCCAATTTCTTTTCTTTTTTATTTAATTTCTTACTTAGAAATAGCCTACATTTTATTTATTTGTATATAAAAGTACCTACAAAGACTATATGCCTGCATGTGCAAAGACTAGCAATTAACTAGACATAACTAAATGTCTATAAAATATTTGTTTTAATTATAATTTGCAAAAACATAACACAAATACTTTTAAATAAACTCCGAATGCAGTGTGGTGCAAGAAGCGAAAATCATCATTATGGAATGAATAAAAGACTCATAAACATTCACATAATACACATACATTCATACATATACTAATCAAATTAATCAACAGAGTTAAATGACAAAATATGAATAAATAAAAGTTATGAATTTTGTAACTTTTCTAACTTGTAACTTGTATCACCACCAAATTAGGTGTTCGGATACACATAGCGTTACATCATTCGACAACTTTGTAATTCAAGAGAAATGGATTGCCATTGAAACAAAATGTACCTAACGCCGTTTGGTCCAACTTATCTAGAAGTCCTTCATCCTTTTTAACATTATTTAGACTTTCGCATAAATACGCGTTCTTCGCATGCCAACCTCATTTTCACACACTTGTGAGCGAAGTAATTTAACATAGCTTAAATAGGAACGTAGTTTATTTTAGTTATTTTTTACTTGTATATATAAACAAACATAATTTACTATTGCACTAAAAACTTGCCCATGAATTAACAAATGAATTGTATTCAAAATGGGTCCAGCAATAATAATAGGCCTACAAAATAAAATACAGCACACTAAATGACAATGAACATTTTTAATTTAATTTAATGTCGTTTGAAAATACTGAACATTATGAAGGTTTTCAAATTGATTAATATTTTGCGTTTATGATTATTTATGCGTTTGGATTATCAAGATTCCACTGTATTTGGTTAAAGTACCCAACATGTGTGGGTAACTCACGGTACATATTTTGGTCAACCATCCTAGGCCTAAACTTATTCAATTTACAACATTCTAAAACCGACCTACATTTAAAATTCCTTCGTTAAATATACGAGTAATTAATTAATATTTAGGTCAAAACAAATCTCAGCAAACAGTGCAGCCTATATTTACTTAAATTAGTTACTAACATTTTACATTATGTTACGAACATTGAATTTACTTGAACATTACGTTTTTAAACTTTAAACTAACACCTTTAACCAGTTTTTTAAAGTCCCAGGGCCGGATTTCCCAATAGGCCGGGTAGGCCCGGGCCTATGGGCGCAAGCTCCCCAGGGGGCGCAGGCCGAAAGAAAAAAAATATTAAAATAATATCTAGAAATAAAAATAAATAGCCATAACTTAACATTTACTAAAAGTGTTTTAAGACGGCATTTTGTTAAGCCCAAAACCAAGTAAATTACTCAAAAAATTTGCAATGATAAAATTGCATCGTGTAGTGGTGTTTAAGTAATTAACATTTAGGCCTAGGCCTGATATAATTTTTAATAAAGGTTTTGGGGAAGTAACTAGAGGGCGGAAAAAATTATTGGGCCTAGGGGCGACAAAATGCTAAATCCGGCCCTGAAAGTCCCCTACGTTATACATTTTTTACTGATGGACCCAGTTAGCAGTGTATGTACTAATATTTATTAGTTGCCATACAACTACAGCTTCATATGTATACATGGTATATAATCTTAGGAAAGAGAGGTTTATTTTAAGTAGATTTAGAAGAAAGTGGCTATTTCAATCGGTAACACGTCGCGAATTTCAAAAATTCTTCCTTGATATTCTTTTCACTGTCCCTAGACTCCAAAACTTTAACAACTGAAAAGTTTCTAATTATACATGATAACATATACATTCATCATAACATATATATACATGATATGTTCCAGACTGATTAAAATATAGAGAAAGAAAATAGGTAGAGTTATTATTTTTAACTAAAAAGTCACTATAACATTAAAACCAACCATTAGCTCAAATGGTGGACAAATTATTCATTTTGTTATAAACTTTTTAAATATTATCTACAACATTTTTTTCTAGTTTTAATACGGTCCAATCCTTACTGTAAAGAGTGGCAAAATAAAGTCGCAGAACTTCAAATACATTACTTTTCTGGTAAATGCAATATCAGGCCAGTTGAAAGTTGTAAATCTTATAAATAGTACGAATATCTTTTGTCTGGGATTTTGTTTATATACATACTGAAACCCTTAACGCAAAGGCTTTAAATGGGAAAGCGTCAAAACTTACTTTTTATATTACATGAGATCTTTGGTACTAAAATTAGTACAATACTTAAAATACTAATTTTTTTTCAAATACATAGAAATGAGTAATTTCTAAAACATAATCTTTACCTTACAGTATAACATTATTAGAGATGTTTCATTCATTATTATAAGGAAGCCACGAATAGATGACGTACCTCACAGTAAGCTATCTCCGTGGAAATAATGCCGACACAATTCTTTTGTTCTGACAGTTTTATGAATGGGGTGTGGACTTTGGACTAATACTGTAATCATTGTTTATGTTTTTATTTTATATCTGGTAATAACTACCCTTCCTATTTCATCACACCGTATCGTGTAGTCAGCTGCGTTGAGTTCCTGGAAGGTTATGCAACAAAGACACATTAAACTAATGTGATTGCACTTTAATAGATATAACGCTTCCTCCTGTACTACCGGGTTGTGTATTATACAGGGTGCCTAGGAAGTTGAATTAACTTTGAAAGAGAGGTTAGCGTACCCGACTCCGAAGGTAGAAGTCCTCGGTACGAATCCAAGTGAATACCATGAATGTATGTGCAATTAGAAATTTGTTTTCACAACGGTGTTTGTTGTCTTAAAAAAATCCAACGTAAAGTCGTAAAGTGAATTAATTACGTGCGCAATATCTACTTGTATAATTTGAACTGGTAAGTAAAACTCTGCACCATAAACTATAAATATATCAAATGGTATGGCATTAAATTGGTGGGACAATACAAAAATTTCCAAATAATTTAAAGGAAATTTTATGTTTATAAATACTGTTGCAGATAAAGTGTACTGCTAGAGATATCTATTTGTCCACATAAAATAATAGTAGGCTACATTTAAAACACATAATTCTGCTGATTTAGTATGTTCAGAGTTGGTATAAGAATCAGCTGTTTACTCTGATATTTCTATTGAAAGCTGATTTCGCAATTTAAAACGATTATTTGTATTTATAATTAATAGGTTAGGTTTGTGTTAAGAGTACGCTTACATAATTTTATTGTTCTTTTTAACCTTTATCATAATTCCATTTATATATCATAAATGTAATTACTTGATTCATACTATTAAAAATATTTACCATCTTAGCCTAAATTATGAATAATCATACATTAATCAAAACATAAGTTATAAAATATGGGTGAATAGGTGGAGGTAAGAGGTCTGTTTATTTAGATAGATTTATTTTATTTTTATACAGCACCAATATTTTGAACTGCCGTCTTAGTAAGCTCATACTCTATACTTTGAAATTTTTGTTATTTGAAAAAAAATATCCATTTTATGCCCCTTTTTCTATTATTTTATGATCTGGTTTTAGTTAAATATTTAAAAAAAGTATTGTCATCCTCGTACTACTTTTTAAATATCGCAATAGAAATCTTTTAAATGTATATCCCAGTATAAATATTTTCGTAAAATATATTTTCTAAAAGAGCTTTGATAAAATAATGTAACTATCATCTCTGGGAGAATGGACAAAACATTGTCAAATAGATTTGTAAAATAACTTGTCTGAAATATACGCCAGTGTAACACTGGAAATTGGATACAATAATGTCAAATATTTTTGTAAAATGTATTTTCTAAAAGCTCTTAGATGAATGTTAGTGTAATACCCACCTGTAAGAGTGTGGACAAATCATTGGAAAATAGTTTTGTAAAATAACTGTATTGAACGATCTTTGAAAAAATATAGGACAGTGTAACCCACATATGGAAAAGTGGACAAAACGCAAAAAGTTAACGTAAACTGCGGGATTTGATTCTACGACAACCAGAACTGTAGCGTATGAAACACTGCACTACCATCTATATATAGGCACAATGCGCCCTTCTATACACTTGTACATGAACCCTATGTATAGCAACGTGAAGGTTGTACGTTTCGTGACAAACAGCTATTGTATTTACTAATTACTTTTTACAAGTTTTAATTACTTTTTACCAACTTTTAACTATTTAAACGGATGTTCGTATTTAACCTCATTTATAAAGATACCGTTTTGGTGATAAGATATATTAACAGAGAGAGTGTAAATGATTTTATATATTCCAGAAGGCATGAGTAAGTCCATGTACTTTAGACTCGTTTCCCTAATGGAGTTTTGTTTGTTAATTTTTATCGTCAGAAATTAGTTAACTTATAACAATGTTTGTGGAAGGCCTCGACTACGATAGAAGCGTCGAGTGGCACTAGTAAGTGCAAGCGTCGCTAGAAATTGTTTTACCGAAGTGGCTTCGTTGTTAAACACGGATGAGTGGCTACTATACCAATGCCGGATGAGCGGCAGGCTAACGCTCGCCGCAGACCATCGATATCGATCTTTTTCTTTTTTTTTTTTGCTGTCGCTCGACGCTTACTATTCTCTTTACTTCCACCAAAAATATAACATGGTTTAAAAAGGCAAAATTTTATATTTTTTTATATTTATACTTTCATGACATACTAATAAAAAATTTCAAAAAATCCGACGGTAAACAAAAAGTTAACTTTGCTGGTATACTTTCGAAATTTTGCATTTTCTTCAAGAGTTTTTAAATTAAAATACTCCCTTCACGGCTTATACCCAAATTTCTGGAGACAATTAAAAACCACTTAGGCTTATGGTCGAAGATATACGCCTACATTGTGATTTCACTGTATGTAACAAGTAATCAAATTTACATGTAGACAATCCAGTATATTGGAAGAATCGCTCTTCGTCGCGTCGCAGGCAGTAGGCTATTTCTTATCCTATTTACCTTAGCCCTTTTCACGTAATATTTTGCCAACACTACTTCCTCATCACATATTACATTCCTTGTTTTTCAAAGAATAAAATAATTCAAAGTAAAAATATTGTCAAATAAGACATTATTTGTTGATTAATTCAATATAATTGCAATCGAAGTAAAAAATGTGATAAAACTACCTATAATCCTTGAAGGTAATACAAATTTGAACTACACAATATAGTAAAAGTCTGGTAAAAATACAAATAAAACTTAATGTTTAAAAATACTACCTAATTCTATTTTATAAACGATAATGTCAAAATAAGCAAGATCATACAATTAATAACCGAGTAAATGCTATCTTTGTAATTTTTAAACGTGCCTATTTTGTGCGAATCGTCAAAAATGAGCATGTTTCTTTTTAAGGTAATTCACTTCTCCTAGATTATTTGTTGTTTGATCTTAATAATAATTATACTAAATTTTAGGAAATTAATTTCCACAACCGTTTCGTGTCTATTAAATTTTGCTTTAAATTTATGTTTTTTTTTAAGATATTAAAGGTTTTAAAACAAAAGACGGCCGTAATTTTAAATGGGGGAAAGTATAAACTTCATACTCCAAGCCTAAATATGTCCTATTAGTCCATCATTCATGTACCAAGTTTGATATCTGAAGAGGTTAGTAAGACAATGTGATGCAAAAGTACATTCAGACAGACAGAAAATAGCTTGTTCATGGTTTTTGTCCTGTAATACGTTCTATCAAACCCCGAAGTTATGACACTCTCTCGTGTGACACCCTATATCAACGAAAAGTAGGCCTAACAGAGTCGCTTTAAAGTTCAATGTATAAATTCTCCTTTCATGCACTAAAAACGAAATTAAAATTTATACTCAATTATTCAAATAAATCAATTTTTAATGGCCTAAGTCTCCATAACTAGACCAACAGACTGATACAAAAATAAATAAATATATTTTTAAGAATAATTGATAATTAATTTTAAATTAATTTATAAAGAATCCAATAAGGCTTTTACCAGACCAACCGGTACAAAAAGCGTTCACTACTTGGGTGATTCATCCCCGCGCCGCCTTCTTTGTAGTGGACGAGCGCGGAACAGGTATCTTCACCTCTGCACCAAGATACCCCTTCTATTGGTCTTATGTGTTCCCTGATTTATATTAACAGTATACAGCTAATAACTCGTTTTTTAACTTTTACAAAAAGCTTAGTTTCCATTGTTTTATTTCAAAATTCTTTTTTTCAAAATTTTAGCTGAAGTATTTTCGTAAATAGATAGGGGAGAGTTTTTAAAGGGAAACATAAAAATATGTTCCATCACTCTTTCGTCAAAGTCAAATTTTTTTCTAGTTTTCTTGTAAAGCTTATAAATACATCTAACATCATTATCTCCGAAATTTTAGATGTAAGTTCAGTAATAAAGGGAGAACGTTTTTTCAGCAAACTTTAGGAAATATTTGTAGAACTACAAATACGTCAAAATTATTTTTTATTTTTATTTTGACGCAACTAACCCCGCCTAGTCACTAAACCCTTTTAAATAATACCCCAGTCGACGGTATTAAACAAATATTTATTTGTTAGGCTACCAAAAGCTTCTCTAAAATTCAAATTTCATTGTAATACTTCTATCAGTTTTAGATAAAATCGTCTATGACATAAGGTGGCAAACGAGTGATCCTATAAGTAATCTATTTTTCCTTTTAAAAACCGGAACACGACAGATTTAAAAATTATTTTAAAATTAATCTCTGCAGTAAAGTTTTGTTTTTTTCTAAATGATTTTTGTTCTTTATCAGAATATAATCCAACATTAAAATGAGAATGTCCAAATCCTAAATGTGTTTTGCCGATGCAGCGTGGATGTGTAGGCAACATATTTCATACAAGAAACATATTGCATAGTTTGACAGTTATCAAGAAAAAAAATTGCAACTAGCACTATAGTATCAGTAAAGGCGACGCCAATGGATTAATTTCGCAACAAAGATCGCAGAAGGAGTATCTTTTTCTCACACCACCTATCAAAGTATTAATACTTTATCAATCGGATCTAGATTTTAAAATACAGTAAAGCCCAAAACAATCGACTCTGACTGAAACTGTATTATATATTTATTTTGTCTGAAATAAATATTAATAAATAATAAATAGTAATAAGAACTGCAATAAGAACTGAAAGTTTATTGCTTTAGCGGTTGTCATTACGCTCTAAGCAGTAGTAGAGTCTGTGTAGGATCTGAAACATCTGTAAAGCGATTCATCAATTTTCCTTACACGCAGCAATGGCTGATTGTTGTGTAAAAAGTCACTTCTTTTAGACCACCCTTTACGTATGCTTCAGCTGGTAGTTAGATCAGGAGAAATGAAATGTCCACATCCACCACGGGGTGTCTTAAGGTTTCTAAAAATCTATGAATCAATGCAAATAATTTTCTCGTTGTACGACCAAGTCTTGGTCAAAAAGAGGCAAATTTCGAGTTCGTCAGTAACATTTAGTAAAATACATAATAACTTGTTAGCTAAATCGTACTTCAATTACAGTGACCAGATTCTGTTGGTCATCCTCAATGAAATAAGGATCCAGAGCCCTTTCCATATTCCGCAAACAACAGAATTTACTGCGAACTGGTTTCTTAAATACGATGTCTGGCCGAGAGAAACCAAGATACGGAATTGTTTGTTTATAAATTCAATTAGATAAAAGTTGCATTCGTCAGAAATCCTCACATTAGGCTATCAAATTCAATGAAGTTCATCGAAGACTTTTTTGTAATAGACTTCATTTAGTAGTCCTTAATTTACATTATTTATAAATAAACGTGTGTAATTGGACGACCATTGTAACCCTAACTTCTGCAAGTACGCTTTTAAGTCAACGGAATTTTCCTACGACTAAGAAAAATATTAGTCCAACTAATATTTCCAACTAATATTAGTTGGTGCAGGTCTCTGAAAACCTCCAGAAATTAATTTGCACCATGCAGGCCCGTTTTCATTTGTTAGGCTAGGCCCGTTTTCATGACCGATTTCGCAAAAGCAGACATAGTGTTCAAGAACAAACATTGTCTCTAAAGTTAATACAATTTAGACTGCTTGATACAAAATCAAAGCACAATACTATTGCTAATAACAATAGCCAAAGTGAGCTCATGTCATATGATTGTAAGTTTCAGTGCAATTATTTTTGGTCATACGGTTTAAAACGTTTCTCTAATTAAAAATAGAAAGAAAATAGTATACTACGAACCACTGTAAGTATTATTTCGACGAAAGAGCTTTCTGATTATTCCACCATCACAAGAAGTGTGGTCAGTGGATTGTATAGTACGATAGTGTCGAAGCATGACTAAAAACGTTTAATTAAATCTCATTACCGTGATTTTGGGGCGCTTATTATCTGTCAAGAAGTGGAATACGTCTAAATGCAATTTGTATGTTATTAGACTAAGAAGGGAAGCGTAGATGCGATCTCGTGCTCAGCTTGCCTTCGATGTGACGAGTTGATTAAAAACTGTAGCTTTTAGAGATAATTGTGTTGCTATCTTTAATGAACAACCAATAGACTTTGTGCATAGTAGCATGGCTTCTACGTCACCTTACACGTTTACTTCGACTTTCTAAAAGTGTTCAATAATCAGAAGCAGGTTATCCCGACCCCTAATATGAAATCTCAGTATGTCTGTCGCGGGGGGTTTTCTCCGTCACTATGCAATCTTGTCTCACTAATAACTTACATAAATGTATTTCAATAATCAGATTATAACAAATATTTTATTTCACTTTAGATGTTGGACATAGAAATTTGTAGTACATTTGTTTAGTATTTATTACAAAATGAGAGGAATGAAGCTTATATCATTCGAAAGGTACTGGGGCCATAGATGTACAGAAAACTTATGTGTAGGCTATGTATTGCCTTTAAAACAATTAAAATAAAATAAACTAGGCCTAACCTAAAATTATGTTGCTAAGCTGTTTATCCGAATGCGCTGTATTCTGTGTTGTTTTATGCAGTTGGTTGCTATAGCAATTATGTGTATATATTCCGTTAAGACAAGAAAGTAAAATAAAATAAATTGGCCTAACCTAACATTGTGTTTCTAAGCTGGATATCCGAATGCGCTATATTCTCTGTTGTTTTATGCAATTGGTTGCTATAGCAATTAAGTGTATATATTCCGTTAAGACAAGAAAGAAAAATAAAATAAACTAGGTTTAATTTAAAATTATGTTGCTATGCTGGCTATCCGAATGCGCTGTATTCTCTGTTATTTAATGCAGTTGGTTGCTATAGCAATTATGTGTATTATATTCCGTTGAGACAAGAAAGTAAAATAAAATAATTTGGCCTAACCTAATATTTTGTTTCGAATGTGGTTATCCCAAACCACTGTGTTATCTGTTATTTTAAGCAGTTGGTTGCTATTGCGTGAATATAATAATACATTTTTGTAAATCATGGGTTTATATTTATTTACACCCATGATTTTTCCGTATAAAACGCATCAAATAATTAAACGAAATCATTTTGATCAAATTCACGGCTGTATGAACTAACATCCCTTTGCTTTCCCTGCACGGGAAAATACTGTAGTAACAAACAAAATATCCAAACAAATACTTAGCGTTGCTTCTATTTCTTTCAAATTGAATTTTCACTCATCTTTATTCATCTGTTAAATTATTCTACCGTTTATTAGTTGAATTGTTTACTTCTAAGGTATTTCATCATGTTTACTAAATATTTATCATTAATTCCATCAAGCTTCCTCTTTGCCCTTTCCCACTCTTTTCCTCTTAGCGTCAATATACGAATTAAGAATTTGCATACATGTAATAAATTCCCGTAATAATTACCTTGAATTAAAACTTGTGCAAAATACTTACAAGTTTTATTATATCAAAATACAACGCGCGTTTTGTTTGGCCTACATATTATATATTTTGTCAAACAGGACGCTCGTTCAAAACTATATTCAAAGAACATATCCCTAGCTTTAAAAAACCTATAACAGACGGACAGAACTCAAACTATGCAGAACACTTAATTAACGAGAACCATGCATACTCTGACATAAACACTAATTCGCAAATATTGTACAAAAAAAAGGGGGACTACAATGGATATATTAGAAGAATTTCAGAAAGAGTATAAAATTAAACCAGATAACATATTAAACGACAAGTTGAACTTTTCTTCCAACCCTATATATATTGACGTAATCGTCAAACTCAAGTAAACTTAACAAATATGTCTACCATTCGTTCAAACTTTGAACCTAATTATCAGAATCATACTGACAACCGCTGTCCACATCTAGTATCCTACCTCGACAAGAACGACCTAATAATGAGGCCACAAACATTTTTATTATATATTCACGATGATTTATACTCTGATTTTGAGTGTGTTAGTGTTGTGTGCTACTCGCGAATGTGTCAGCACAAGCCTGGCGAAGCCGACAGTGTTTGGCGAAACAGCGCTGTAGCTAGATCTACAATACGGACTGAAGACAACTAATTCAAGGTAATTATTACGATTTATTAAACAGTCCAAGGTAAAGTTATATTCTATTCCAATTAATTGCGTGCAAAACAAGTAGAATTTCGTTACTTTACAATCAAAATTGGTCGAATTTCGACCACATGAGGTAGGCCTACTAGTATGAATAATTGAATGAAAAGAATATTGGGTATATATTATATATTGAGCCTTACCATTGCATATGCGAGTTCTCTGTCCAAAAACCTAAAGCCCCGTTTACACGCTACGATAATTGTGACAATTCATCGTAACAATCGAATCGTTACAACTTATCGTAGCGTGTAAACAGGAGATTGTAGCGATTTATTGGAATTGGATTAGATTGGACGGTTGGTGCTGGCCGGCATCAATTTCTGCGAATCGTAACGATAAATTGGAACTTGTAAACAGTAGAACCATTTATCGCTACGATTTGACTCAGTCTGCATGGGCCATTCACCGGAAAGGTTGTCGCACTAGTTCGTTGATTCCGTTTTACGTGTTTTTTTTTACCTTGTGTTGTTTTTATTCGTTCAAAAATACAAGGCGTTTGATCCGTTGGCAGACAGAAACACTGTTGTTAAAAAAATAATGCATTGCATACGGATTATAAGAAAGAACTATCAAAAGTTAAATATTCATCAATGAAGATTGGACAAGAAATCGTTGCATGTAAACAGTACTCACACTTTCGATTTATTGTAACGATAAATTGTTACGATTTATCGTAGCGTGTAAACCGGGCTTAACAGTGAGTTTCATCCAGTAGATCTATGTTTCCCATTTAGGCCTACATACATGATCGGCTATTCGCCAGTAAGCGCTAAAAATCACATTTTCCTTCAGTTTTTGACTCGTAACTCCCGAACGAACAAAAATTTTTGAGAACAGGTGTTGAGATGCATTTTACATTAATTTATGAGTTCATTTTTCCTAAAATATTGACTTCGACAAAATGTTGCTCCCTTAGACGCTTATAGTAAAAATGTAATTGTTTTTTCTTTTCTATAAAATATATATTATAACTTAAGATTAACATGGCATTTATTTTTAAGGTTAGCTATCCCATTTCACCCCTAAGACTCAAGTAATAGAAATACAAAATGGTTTCTCTTTCTCAAGGATTAGCCAAGAATATTATGCACTATATTTAAGCTCTCTAGCTTGTAGGAAGTTATTGGTATTTGTATTTATTTAAGTTATAAAGAAAGTTATTCACTTTAACCTCCAAAATTCGGTAATTTTAATGTTTCCATCAAATATTTATGAAATAAATATACTAAATTTCAGCTCTCTGGCTTCAAATGAAGAAAATTATGTATTATTTGAATGATTGGTATCCCCGGTTTCATCACATAAAAACAATTGTGCAAAACTTTCACCTCTCTATTCTCATTGGAATGAAGTGTGTACTGTTTTAGGGTAGTTACCCCATTTTAACCTTTTATAAATGTAAGTAATCGAAATAATATTTACGGCTTTATCACTTGTAATAATTAATCACTATGAAAAAGTTTGCCTGATCTGGCAAACGATCTGGGATTTCATAGTAAACATACATACAAATGGATCACTCATACCCACATACTTTTCTTCTTTGTATAGCAAAATATAGATGTAAAAACTTTGGTTTAAGAATTATCGAAATTTTAACAAATTATTCTCTAGCTAATGGATGTCTTACTTTTTTGTTTTTATTTTTTTTTTTATTTTAAACCTTCAAGTACAATGACGTTTTGATGATAAATTTATGTTTTTACAGAATGTAATAATTTATTAATTCATGTAAACTATGGGGCTTTGCCCCCTACTCGCTCGGCTCGCCAACCCCCACCCCACCTCCGGGGGCCCCGCTCAACTTTATTTTTTCAACTTGAATTCAACTGCATAATCGACTTTATGAATTTATGCGCCTGGAAGTTATGCAATACGTCTCCACTACGCAATACACGGCGCCTGGAAGTTATGCAATGGTCACCGCTACGCAATACTCGTATTTAATCTATTGTTATTACTTTATAATTATGAGAAGAAGAAGTAGAAAAACTTTTTTATATAATAGAGAGATTTATTTTTCTTCTTACTGACTCAACAGGATCTTCTTTTCCCGCTAATTTTTCCAAGCCCGTCCCCTTGGCAGTGGTTTTACTATAGTATCTATTCTTATTACTTTATAATTATGAGAAGAACTAAAAAAACTGTTTTATATAATAGAGAGATGTATTTGTTTCCTCCATGTTCTTACCAATTAAATTCAAACGTTTCTCAAAAATTCTTACTTTTTTAAGATCTTAAATGTAATAAAACATTCAAGATATGGTTACATTAAAAATGTCTAGCGAAATAAGGTTTACCAAGTGTATACACACCTATTTGAGTGAATAAAGAAATGTGTTACTGAAATTTGAGAAAATTTCATAGAATAAACACACAACAAAGACCCAAATTTTCTCACAAACGTAAATTTGATTAAATAAACGTTCCTCTCTTATACGATAAAAACAATAATAACATTTTTGATATTCTTTGTTGAATATCTGTAAATATCATTAATTTGAAACGTTTAACCTATTCAATCCACGTATCCCACCTTAAGAAGAAACATTGGAAGGGAGGTGGAGGGGTGGGGAAGGAGTTGGAATTGCAGATTTATGTAACTTGCTCTTTAGGTTGATTGCCGGCACGACCGTAAAGTCTTGGACTACTCTAATAAAGCATAACTATAACCTCCCTTCTTCCCCCATCATACAACTCTTCTCACAATGTCGTTTATTTCATTCATTCATACCGATTATCACAATGTTTCAAATAAGTCAAACTGTCCTGTCCTGGGTATATAAGTACTAGTTTCATTGCGTTAGTTAAACCCGATTGTGGTTTTTTAAACAGACATGGGAAACAATACCGGCTCTAGAATTTCTATAAAGGGAAACCTTTTAAACTAACAATGTCGTAATTTACAAAACGGTATATTTGATACTGCAGTTATCTTCTACAAATTATTTTAAAAACTTCTAACAGCATTTTATGTATTTTTCAAAATTATAAAATATATATTTAACTATATAATCAAACAGCAAAACTTTGTTAACTATTTCAAATGTTGTTCAAGATATTCAACATTCAACAGCCGCCTTTTCAAAACGAGTACAAGCAATCAGTTGATTGTTCTACCTCAATTGGGTCTTTATAAAACTAATTCGCGTGCAAATTTTCAACTCCATAACATTTACCGTTAAAAAGATGGCGTTAAAGATATTTTTGGTTAAAAACACAAGATGGCGACTATATAGAAATCTAAGCATTTTAGGAAATACTTTTATAGGAACATATTTCTTCATTTCTGCATTTTTATTTAAATCCTGACGTCCCGAAACGTATATTTAAACACCCTTCTCATAATGTGATTAACCAGTTCAAATTATATCTGTGGATTTCTACATTTTGTATAAGTTAGCTAAAGGCCTATTACTTGTCAACTCCATCAGATCAGATCCAAGAAGTAAAACACTTCTTAAGACATTGATAAATTTTCCCATGAATCAAGTTGTATATTATGTTCCCTCCATGTTAGTCTTCAAGGTGGAAAATTTAAACATTTTTCACATTAGGCAAATACATGCAAAAAGTATGATAGCCATCAAACATCAAATAATAAATCTAATATATATACGTACGAAATTAAGATATCTCCTTTCCCTTGGAATTTTTTCTGGACGCCGCACTGGCTGTCTTTCTTTTCTTTTTTTTTTTAATTATCCTGTACAACTCTAGCGATAAGTTTTTTAAGAACATGTTTTACCTATTTATTACATAAATCGACCAGAATTGGAAAGGCAGGACCTGTTATTTACATAAAGGCAATCTTAAATTAATTTAAAAGTGAATATAATTTTTAAAATATAAAACTTTTCGTAATACAGTCTATTTAAATTTAGAATTACTTCATCGCTTTAAAAATGTTTCAAAGAAATAAAGAATACCGTTAGCGCGTTCTATCGACAAAGTTCCATACTACACTCCGCAGTTAGTTCCCACAATGTCCGAACGTAGCGTGTATTGTTCTCCCCAAGGAGGGGTCCCATAAGTAATTTCGAGATGGTCGCTCTCACTCCCTCTCTCTCTCTCTCTCGAACAATAATTATCTTCTCCAAGGCATTTCTACGTTTCCTCTCTCGATGTCTGTTTTCTCGAATCAATACTCGCCTTGTAATTTGCATTTGACTTCTTCTTGCTCGGTGCCGTGTCCATATATTCATACAAGATGCGGGGGGTTGAGAAGAGAAGGGGTTCCTTCCCGGGCTACTCCTTGTCCGACGTCTTAGTCCTTTACGCCCTATGAATATTAACACCACCTCACCACCTTCATTTTACTCCTATAGAATTCCCGAGCAAATGAAAATTTACGTAGGTTCACTCACGCCTGGGGACAAATTTATTATATAGGCCTTAAGGTGCCACTTTGTTTGATATTCCCATTGTACCCGGGTTTAATACGACTTGTGAAGAAACTTTAAGTTTTTGTCCGTCTAAAGTCGCATTAAGACAACTCGGGCGTCATTATTGCTTTATGGTCGGATAGATCACTTAATAAACTTGTAAAATCATTACCGCAGTAAATTCCTTCGGTGAAGAATTAAAGGATTCGAAACTTTTTAATAAGTTGTCAAATTACTTTTGTCCATTTATCAACATTTTTAAAAGTACGAAAGATGCGTATTTTCCCTTTACTAACAATTCAGTCGTAATTAATTGTGACCGACAGCGTTCGTTGAATGCGACGAAATATTGTAAGTGCGTCCGCGCGCCAACATTCCAGTACATTTGTTGGCAGCCGCATACATTTTCATCGAACAAGACGCTAGGAAGAGTGGTACTGGAGCCATGTCTAAGGGAGGCCAGGAGGCAATTATTTTTTCTTATATGAAAATAAAATGTTTTCAATTGATACAATGAAATTAATAATGTCTTCTTTGTTTGTTATTACCAAGTAATTATAAAAATATTATTTAAAATAATTTTGTTAACTCAAGCACAAAAAAAAAAACATTATATCTATTGTAAACATACCATGACCCATTGCAAACCTCTATTTAAGAGATTAGACATCATTACAAATATATTATGGGATATTTAATTTATTTAAAGAAAAATGTAGCCTACTTTTCAGTCTAATGCCTCAATTCATTGGATACGGGACTAGATCTTAGAACTCTTCGGCGACGCTATCAGGTGATTAATAATTCAGTTAGGTTCTACAGCAGCCTTTCCTGATAAAATAAAGCAGTTAAATATAATACTATGCAAAATATTAATATAAATAAAGCGATTTACCAACATAATGAGTTCTTTTTTAGTTCTCGCATTTTATTGGAGATGGACAGCGTGTGTAGGCCTACTCATTCTATATTATGAATGAAATCTGGTCAGTGAACAAGTGTGTATATATTTTCCAATATGATCATACTTGCAAATATGTTTCGTCAACTGTTTGTTCACTGACGGGATTTTGCTGCGTTCCTTGTCTAGTAATGTTAGCTACGTATTTGCTATTGTGCAGTATCATTAATTCATTATATTTATTTTGTGATTGTATAATAATATGATTGCCATTGCACATATTGTAATATTGTTTTTTATTAGCGGATTTCCATAAAAAAATATAAACTATAAGATTACTCTTATGGTGAAATCTAAGGATGGGAGTGGTAAATGAGCTCCAACCATAGTTCCTAGAACGCATTTTGAGGTGTCATAAAAATTATATATATAAATGTTTATATGTGTTCGCACTCTAACGGCCGCATTTCCGATTTGGTCAACATTTTTTACACATGTTGGTTTTCTAAGTCGTTTGTGTGAGTTTGTTAAACAAAAAATTCCAACAGCCGCAAGCAAGTTTTTTTACCAGAAGTTTATTTTTTAAAGATTTTTCTTACTAAAATGAAACGTTTTTAAAGTTTATCTAAAAAGATAAAAATAAGAGATCATTCTGAATACTTTAAAGCTCGCTTAGTTACCCTAAAATCAACCATAAAGTAAAATACCATAACAGTACCAGGTTCAAATCCACGTGCGAGACGAGACCGACAGCAGGAATGCAAACTCGAGAAGCGGAGCTGTCCAAAATCCGAGGAGCAAACTCACAATGTGGACTTTTTTCTGCTGCGAGCGGAATGAAGTGCGCGTGAGCTGGGGTTGGATACTGAGGTGCAAACAAATTTTTCGTACTCGTAGGCTGCTATTCAGCGCCTTCATGAGTAGATCAAATTCCCAAGTAGTTGGTTGAACCCATAAAAATGTAAACTTAAGTTTGGACATTCACTTAGCTCGTGTTAGAGGATCAGCTGCGTGAACGAATTAATTTAATTGTTATTAATAAAAAATGAAAAACAAATTAAAAGTGTCTGTACAAAATTTTTATATATGTAATTTTTAAATAACTTTAATAAGTTGTAACTAATTTATGAGTTGGAGTTAGTTTAATTGATTAAAATGTCACGTTTAATCGACTATATAATATGGCAATGAAGCTAAATTTGTTTGAGTTAAATGTCTTAAATTATATGTAAGTTATTTACGACGTTGTCAGGCATTTCTGATCCGTCAATAAAGACCGATTTTATTTGATTTGAATTGACAATATCCTGATAATACGGTGTATGGGTGTTGGTGTTACACGAGAAAAATAATATAGAGGTAAAAATGTAAGACCATGATCATTTTCTACCTCAAACGAGGAAGAACCAGTTTAGGCCTAATAATTCGATCTCGCAGCTGAACCGGGAGTTAAGCGAACTTCCAAAATTGAGTTTATGTGTTTTAGGGTTTCAACCAACTATTTGGGAAATAGTTGCCCACGTGTACGAAATATATTATAGCCCATCTCAACTTAAGTTGAGGCAAGGAGGGTGGGTAATTAGGGTCGGTCTCAACCGTCATAAAACTGACCCTTATTAATGCCGCCTGAGTGAACCTGCAGGACACTCTAGTATAAAATTGTAATTCAGTATGTCTTAAGTCAAAATGAAAAAACGATATCATATTTCGTATCATGATATTTTCCTGATAATTTTGATACCAAATTTGATTACATTTGGCCAACTTTGATCTGTACTAGCATTATAAACTTTCTTAGTTGAATTAACATTACCAATACCGGTACGGTTTACAACAATAAAGCCACACAAATGTACTAGAGAAGTTCATATTTAAAAATGTAATAAATAATAATTTTGACAAAAAATTCGATACTGTATCGTTATTTATCATAATACAAACAATTGTGTGTTTGTCCCATGTTAATCGGCCGACTTAAAGTGTTGTAACTGTTTTTTTTTCAATACAAGAAATTACAAAATAAAATTTGTATTATTAATGATAAAGCGGTATTAATTATATTGCATTAATTAACGCAACATAATAATACTAATAAATAGTAATAACATATTATAATTAGGCTACCATAATGTGATATTTAAAACTTTTGTCAAAAAACGAAAGCTGTATTTTTTTCTTAAAGTAAAATAGATTGTGGGTGTTGATTGCTAACGTTTTGTGCAATATCTCTTTTTGCAGCTGAGTAAAAATGTTTACTATGTTTTACTACTTATATCAAGTTATATCATACCTTTATGAAAACAATAAAACAGTTTATGAAAATTTATTTAGCAATCAACATCCGCATATGACAGTACTTAAAAATGAAACCAAATTGTTGTAAACCATATTAGTAATGTTAATTCAACTAAGAAAGTTTATAATGCTAGTACAGCTCAAAGTTGGTCAAATGTAATCAAATTTGGTACCAAAATTATCTGGAAAATATCATGAAACGAAATATGATATCGTTTTTTCATTTTTACTTAAGACATACTGAATTGCAATTTTATACTAGAGTGTCCTGCAGGTTCACTCAGGCGGCATTAATAAGGGTCAATTTTATGACGGTTGAGACCGACCCTAATTACCCACCCTCCTTGCCTCAACTTAAGTTGAAATGGGCTATAGTAGAATTTGTTTGCAACAACTCAGCATCCAGCCCCGTCTCTGGCGTTGCTTCGTTGCACCTCGACTTTGAGGCCTGGGATTAAGCATTGCTTCGCTTCGCTCCGGTATAGAAACTATTAAAATACCCGGTACCTTTATGGTATTTTACGTTTTGAATTATTTTGGTGGGACCAGACAGGCTATAAGGTTGTGTAAAAAGTAAAATGTTCAAAACAATGTCCTATAATTATTTTTTGTAATAAAACTCCAAAAATGTTTTATTCCAGAACAAACAATGTTTACTTCCTGTCAAAAAGCGTGCTTCCGATTGATGGGGTTAAATTCATTAATAAATGAAATCGTTAGTTCTACAGTTCTTAAACGCATGAAC
>JAGFPH010006477.1:19532-31863 GCA_018207615.1 Philaenus spumarius | reverse complement strand
TAAGACATAAGATCGGGAGTAGTAAATGAGCACCGATCATGGTCTCCAGAACACGTTTAGGAATGATAGAATACACTTAGAACACAAAATCTCACAACTAATACGTTTATTAACTCAAACGCGTTTCAACGACAAAGTCGTCATCTTCAGTGATGCACGAGCTACAAAATAGTCAAACTATAACGAGTTAATAAACGTATTAGTTGTGAGATTTTGTGTTCTTAGTGTATTCTATCAAGTATATCTTCTCATAAGTCAAGCTCAATATTTATTTATACGTTTAGGGATGACATTAGAAATTTTATATGTATAGCCTATATGTGTTCGCACCCTAACGGCCGCATTTTTAGTCCAATTTGGTCTAAATTTGACACGTTGGTTGTCTACTAGACCGGGATCTGAAGGGGGTTGAGTATGCATGGAAAGCCTGACGCAATTTTATTTCTGATTATTGTTATAGGCACTATAGTGATCATGAAAAGCCATGTCGTCACCCCCCAGCGTGATCGACACCCCCAGGGGAAGGGGGAATATGGTGGGGGCGCCGTTTATTAAAACACTTATAACTTGAGAACGGTTCAAGATAAAACATTGAAAAAAGCAACAATATACTTCATAAAATATGAGCTTTAAAAAATATAATTACGTTTATAGTCGTATAGTTGTTGGTTTATGAGTAAAGAGCATTTTTATTGGTAAATGAACACAAATGGTGATTCAAATAAGCAAATCCAATAGTTTTGTACTAAGAAAATCACTAATATTGACATTTAAGTTATTAAAAGTGCTTCAATAAATTTAAGAAAGCATGTTGAACAGTTAATGCTACTGTAGAGGTGTTTTATACGTAGCGGTAATATATACAGTGCTCCGCGCGCGCCACCGGCGACGAAAAACCCTACATTTTATACCTTGTTCTAGTTTTTTCTAATGTTAAGTATGAAGGACTGGTTTGACAAAAAAATATCATTCAGTCCTTTTTTAAAGAACAGTAAATTTACCACAATTTAAAATGAAAATCATCTTCCTGAGGATAATACTTTTCGAGTTGTAGCCATTCAAATTTGAAGCAAATTTTCAAAAATTATTAGTTTTTAGATAGCATTTGTGTTTTTTCACCTTGAAACAAGGCTTTTTCAGTAAAACTGATAAGGTCTTACTTTAAAGTAGAGAAATATAACTTTAATATGTGACCGAAATGGGATTTCTAACATGAATAGCTTCTGAGATACAACTGTTTGAATTTTGGGTACACTTCAAAGAAATAAATAATATGGAATGTAAAAAAACCAAAAGTAATTGAAAAATGTGGCAATCCATAGCGCGAGGCCACAAGGTCGAAGTGCAAACTCGCAAGGCCAGTTTGTTCGCTGCTAGTGGAACGAAACAGCACTTAAAACCAATTTACCGAATTGTTAGTTGAAACCCTAAAATAAACAAACTTAATTTTGGAAATTCGCTCAACTCACGTCAGCGGATCAGCTGCATGGTCGAATTATTTTCTTATGGGAACAATCTTTATGACAGCTGAAAATACAAACACCATACACTAACAAGGTGAATATGATACCGCATGTGGCATAGATAGTCAGGAGCACTGAATTCGGAAAATCCCTTAAAGGCGTAAAAGTTCATGTTCTAAAAGATATTGAAGGTAAACAGTGGTAAAACAAAATTCTACGTCAAATTACATTACTACTGAATATTGAATTAAAGTTATTCCTTATTATTGCCACAATTGCAGACCAATTACTGTCTGGTGAGAAGGACAGCGAGTCCGCGGTTTGTTGAAGTGACCAAAGCTGACAGATAATTTTATAAATTAAAACTGATAAAAAATTGCGTTAGAAGTTCTATGTTCGAAGAACCGTCTAAGTGGTTTGGCTTTATTGTAAATAGAAAATAAATAGTAATACAGATTAACGGTGGTTTTTTTTTTTTTTGCCGTTATGAAATCAAGAAAGAAATATTTAAATCTCAAGTTTAATCAATGTTTCTGCTGTTGAATAAATCATTTATTTTCCTGATATAAAGACAATTTGAACTCTTAGCTTTCTTCAATTTCATTAGGCTAGTTAAATAATATTCTACTATTTTATAAGAAGTTGTATTAATGTATTTATGTAAGATCAAGCTATTGTTATTTTAAAAAGCCTATTATTATTTTAGTTTAGTAATATCGTAGGCCTTAAATAACAACTGTTTTGATCCTGTGATGTTATTGTAATGGAAGCGAGAGCTTAAATTTTTAGACAAATAAAAAGCTAAATTAAACAATTCACATCTATTTTACACCATTGTTCTTAAAATTTGAAAATATAAATATTATATAATTTGTATAATATCATATTTAAATTAGATTTAAATCTTCCTAATTCACGTTTGCTAAACGCAGTTAGGATGTCCCATTTTCATCTTCTATACTGGGACTTTCGAGAAACTTGCTTCACCTCTTATTACAGCTACACCAACTCAAATGAGGACCCTACAACTGAAAAATCTAGTGTTGACAAGATTTTAGTAATTACGAGTGGGGAAGGGAAAGGTCTACTTTCTGTGTTTAATGTGACAAGCCGCTGACTTTTTTTACTGAAATCCAATAATTTGCCACGCACCATGCAAAATATCTGTTTACCAAATAAGTCGCAAAAATGCACAATGTGTATGTGTATTTGCTCTAGGTGGAAATAAATAAGCCCAACTTATCTATGATGAATAATCGCATACATTTTTATTGAATACAACAGCTGTGTTTTCTGAAGACCGTAACATATTCTATAATATTAACTGACATAGCCAATAAAATGGTTGACATTCATCAACAGTGATGAATTTATTTTGACACATTATAACTCTACACAAAAAAGAAGTCTTACTCCTGTGTGAAAAACATTGCTACTTAGACTAACCAAAATGGAGGGTGGCAACCTCATTGTTGATGAGTTGAATAATCTAGCAGAGATATCACACAATAAAGCCCACAATTTAACTGTTATTTCTAAAAGGAATTAAAATTGAAATTGTGTATCTATTACTTGTTTAATATTACAAACATATTTGCATTTTCCAGGTTATAATAAAATGAGTAATCCATGCGCAGTGTGTAAGGCACCATCTCAGCAACGATGTGCAATGTGCAAGAATGTCCACTACTGCAGCAAAGCACATCAAAAACAACACTGGAAAACGCATAAACACGAATGTATTTCATACAAAGTAGTTGAATCAGATAAAATAGGCAGATATGTGGTAGCATCGAGGAACATTTCCGCGGGTGAAGTAATCATGAAAGAAGACCCTCTAGTAATAGGACCAAAAGTAGTATCTTTCCCTCTCTGTCTAGGCTGTCATAGAGCAGTAAAAGCCACAAGTCCTGACGAAGACACACCTTTGAGTTATTACTATTGTCCTGACTGCGGTTGGCCGTTATGTGCACCAAGATGTAGAAATGCCAGTAACCATCTAGCTGAATGTAGATTGATGAAAGGAAAGAATTTTCAAAATCAAATAACTCATCAAACCCCACCGAAGAAAGAATCTGCTTATTGTACCATACTACCTTTAAGGTGTTTACTTTTAGAACCCCCAAAATTGAAGATGTTATTAAATCTTGAGTCACACTTAGAAGAAAGACGAAATACACAATTATATAAACTACTTAAAGTGAATATTGTTGGATTTATAAGAGAGTGTTTAGGTTTAAAACAATTTGACGAAGAAACTATATTAACAATTGCAGCAGTATTAGATACAAACGCATTTGAGGTTAGAAGAAGTGCCGGAAACGTTAAAGTTCGAGGTTTATATCCACAAGCAGCAATGTTGTCACACGATTGTAGACCGAACACGAAACATAACTTCGTAGGAGACGAATATACTCTAGTTTTAACCGCAACGCAAGACATAAAAAAAGGTGATATTATCAGTGCAACTTATACACAAACACTGTGGGGTACCCAAGCGAGAAGAGCACATCTTATGCAATCTAAATGTTTCAATTGTACGTGCAACCGCTGTGCAGATCCGTATGAGTTCGATACGTATCTAAGTTGTATACTATGTTCTAAATGTAAAGGATATGTTGTATGTCACGATCCGTTGGAAACAGCTTCAGATTGGGCTTGCCAAAGCTGCTCGCATAAGATTACAGCTCGACAGATGTTACAGGGGAACGATAGTTTTAAGAAAGAACTCGAGAAGATTGATAAATCTGTTGGAGAGTTGGAATCATTGATTGAGAGGTATTTGAAGGATCCAACTGTGTTTCATGAACGCAATTATCATATAGTACAAGCTAAATATGCACTTTCACAGTTGTATGGGAATATGCTTACAGGTGAGTTTTTATTATTTAATAAAGACTTTATGAAGCTTAAAGCCTTCCCAAAATACTGCCATTTAACACTGTTCTGACTTCCACTTCTTTGCCTTTAGACTACACTTGATTGTGAGTTTTGCAATTGTTTTTGTTTTAACATAGATTAATCCAAAAATCCGTTTTTATCGTTTTATTTAAGCCGTGGGTAAATTTACAAAAATCAATATGCGACATTGACAGACAAAACTGCCATGAAAAATGATTTCGCCCTCAGGATATATAACCATTAAAGTCAATGAAAAGACGGGAGGGTTTAGCGGTTTAGCTGTTGTGTATTCATGACAGGGCAACATTGTCAGTTAGCTTCTGTCAAATTGTTGATAGATCTGGCAATACTGTCAGTTAGCTTGTGTGATTAATTTTGATGGATCAGTAGATTAAAGTTGAGAATAAAAAAGGAAAGGATCTTCGTCCATGACTGAATCCAAATAGTACATTCTCTTGACGGAAAAATTCAGACTTTTTCCGAGTGTCCTGCCAAGCAATGGTGTACTACTGAAGTATGCAATCGCTTCTCTTTTGGATTTCTCTTTATTTCTGTCACACACCTTGTGAATTTTCCTCTATTTTTCTGTAGTGGATTTAGTTCGTAGTTTTCTGTTCAAATGTTAATGATACTTCATGTTTTATGATTTCTTTTAAAAAAAAGCTTCTGCTGTTCTGCTTGTGTGTAATTCTACACAACAAAATCTTTTATGGAGAGTTTGTCTGCCATTTTATACCCTCTCTATTCTAATATGACAGAGGACCTGTAGTACAACTGTTTTCTGGTGGATTGAAGTTGTCTGAGGACCTGCCTTGTGTTGTTAAGTATCTTGAGAACCATTTTTTTTTAGAATGTTGTATAAAGGAGTTGTTGAACGGCTAAGGATATAGCTTCTATTACTTCATCAAAGTTTTTCTCTTTTTACCCACTGGAGCATACTAAGAACAGTTTACATTATATTCCAGCTCCTGCTGTGTTTGATGATGATATTAATACTGACTAACTTATATAGCATTAAATAAAAGGTGTATCTTTTAGTTTGGCAAAAAACGATTCATGAATTACTAAATGTTGCCATATTGTGCAATGATTTTGTATTTACCTATATATTAAAAACATATAATATAAAAACATATATATATTTATGTATGTATGTGTGCGCACTCTAACGGACGCATTTTATGTCCGATTTGGTTTAAATTTGGTACACATATTGGTTGTCTACATCGCTCGGTAGAGTTCGTTAGCCAAAAAAATCCACCAATCAGAAGCACGTTTTTGGCCGAAAGTGACTATGTATTAAGATTTTTCCTACGAGAATGAATTTGTTTTAGCGTTTTTCTACAAATATAAATATAGGATGTTATTCTGCACATTTTTTTTTACGCGACCTTATAGCTCGCTTGGTTCCCCCAAAATCGATCAAAACGTAAAATACCATAGAAGTACCTGGTTCAAAGCCATGTGGTGGATTCCACCGTGGGATTGGTGTGCGAAGCACGCAATGCATTGTGTATTGAAGATACTCCCAATACTGGGGTTGGCGTGCGAACCATTTTGCAGCTATTCAGAACCGTCGTGAATAGACCTATTTCCCAAATTGTTGGTTGAAACCCTAAAACATAAACCTTATTTTGGAAATTGGCTCAATTCACATCAACGGTTCAGCTTCGTGGTCGAATTATTATTATTATGTTGTTACTTTTATTTATTGTTTTTTTAAAAAGACTTGTTTAGTTATAGTTTTTCATCTATATTTATTTTATTTAACATATTATCACTTGGTTTCATGTCTACTTTATTATCTGATTTTATAAATATATATTTATAGGTTTTAATGTTTATTGTATATGACTCATTTGTGAAGCTAATACCAGCAATTAACAATATAATATATTATGATAATGAAATTAAACTACTCAAAACTGTTTTTCCACTTTTCACGTACAAGTAGGTACCCAAAAGAAATTCTGTAATCACTAAAAATTCTAAATACCCTAATGAGGTACTATTTATCCTAAAACATTAATAAACTTTATTAAAAACTGCAGTTTAATAATCAAAATATAGGGACACTGTAATCTTATTTGATAAATTTTACTTTGTTTTGACAAATAATAATTTTACAATACATACTTACTTATTTGCCTTACAACAGAACTCTCTGATAAGCAACTGGAAAACGCAGAAAAGCTGTGCAAGGAATTGTTAGCATTGGGAGATATCCTGGACCCTGGCCTCTCTCGCTTCAGAGGTTCAATTCTATACGATCTGCAAGCTGTTCAGGTCGTGCAAATCAAAAGACAATTTGACAATGAAAATATAACTAAAGAAGAAGCTCAGGTAAGGTATATTACAGTTCAAATATAATAATTTATAATTTTCTTTGGTTCAGAGTAATGAATTCTATAATAATTTGGACACTAATTTAGAATAATAAATTTACAACGGAAAACTTTTTTAAATGAGGATGTCAACATTGTGCGCTATATATATAGTAAAACATATAGAGTAATTTACTTCAGGATGTCCATGAAAATACTTATAATTTTCAAAGTAAAAAAGAACAACCAGCCTCCAACTTCCCTATACTTACCCTAATTTTCTCCCCACTTTCATTTTTATTTCTTTATAAAAATAAAATTATTACTTCAGCTCGCATTAAAATGGCGAAGAATTGAAACCTTGCGAAAATTCTTATGTATCTGTCGACACGATATATGCACTAACAGACGTCGTAGAAAACTTCTGGTGGTGCCAAAATCTTCGTAATTTTGTTGAGGAGAGTTGAAAAGCTTTTGAGCCTTCTAGCGTGTGTCGTAGCGTGTCAGGGTCATGTTTTTGGGTCAACATTTTGAAAATACAGTGTGGGGTATTGTTTTATATGTTTTGGGATATGGGAAAATCGATTTTTAGGCCTACAGTTAAAGAGTCGTAGCGTGTTGGAGTCACGTTTTTGGGGTCAACATTTTAAAAATACAGTGTGGGATATCGTTTTATAAGTTTTTGAGTACGGGAAAACCGGTTTTGAGTTATTTTTAAAAAACACGAGCCGAAGTCTCGAAAAAGTATTCCTACTTTCATCTTGTTTATTTATTGAAATATGCAAATACTTTGATGTTATTTTCAAAATAAATATCCCCGTTGTTATCTAGCTAGGGTAAAGGCCGGTCCAGACGCTACGTTTTGCACAACCTTTTGTCTGCACAGTCTTAAGACGGAATGAAAACGTTGCAATTTTTAGAGCGTCTACATGGTGCAGACATATCTGTATATTTCGCACAGTTTTAGTGGCATCGTCTGGTCAACTTTGGCTTGCCGTCTTGTTAAGAAAAATAAAAGATTTGAACGTCTCAGAAGTACCCGGCGTTCAAAGTGGTAGCGGAAGTGGCTTCTAAAAAGGCAGCACTTTTCCCATATTAGATTACTGAGTGAATTACGTGGTGAACCTAATGATTGGCGGAACTACTTGAGAATGGACATAGACACGTATACTTATTTATTGGAATTAGTGACACCGCATATCATTAAAAAAAAATACTTGTATGAGAACAGCAATATCACCACATGAAAGGCTAACAGCAACTTTAAGGCGGGTTACACACTGAAGTGGCGTGGCTGCCACGCGGAGGCACGCTGCATGCATCGTGCCAGTGCATCCGCGAGTACGATGCAAGGAGCTGACACATTGGAAAGGCGCCACATGGCCATGCATTTATACGCGCCTGTACTCAGTATTTTCAAAAATATCAACAAGTGAAGACGAGCTGTTCCCGTTGTTAGCTGGAAAATATATTTGAATTACTTTATTTATAATAATTATTATTATTAAATTTTTAGTATCGAAAACGTATATAACTTACTTTGTAAACAAAATACATTTAAAAAATGTACATATCTTTTGATCTATACATTTGATTTTAAATATTAAAAAAGATTTGGATTTACAATAAAATTATCTTTAACTTATTATATTCATAACCCAATACATAACCAAAATAAATGACAAATAATACAAAATAAAAAAAATATTGTTCACCATTTGTCGAATTTTAAATAGTAATTTTTATAGGCCCAGTCAGTAAAGGTGTTAAAATTCGCTGTAACAATCTGATTTTTTTAAATTGTTATTGTACATATGTTTTCTAAACGTGGTTCAAATTTTATTAAAATCAGTTAAATATTTTTAAAGTTATTCAATTTTTACTGAAGACATGAACAAACAATTTTTCACTGAATAAAGATATCGGAAAGTAGTTTTTATAGGAATAATCAGTAAAAGTATTAAAATTTGTTGTAACAATCTGATTTATTTATATTATTATTATTATTATAGATATGTTTTCCATGTGTGGTTCAAACTTTATTAAAATTGGTTAAATATTTTTAAAGTTATTCAATTTTCAAAATGAGTTGGAAAACGGAGCTACCGTCTACATGCACCGACTTGTCTGCACAGTTCCAGGAAATCTATGCTCTCTAGCTCAGTTATCGCTGCAACTGTACCGTCTTCGCGCAGTCTTCAAAACTGCGCAGTTTTCCTGTCTACACGCAACGTTTTATCTGCAACGTGTTGAACTGTGCAGACAAAAGGTTGTGCAAAACGTAGCGTCTTGACCGGCCTTAAGATTAAAAGTAATCCATACAAACAAGTTCCATTTCTTAGTATAAGTACTTTAATCGGTTACCCTACTAGTAAAGTTTAATAAACCCGTCCTTCTTGTTATTCATTCAAATTAGTTTCAATTCAAATTTCCTAGTAAACTTTATTTTTGTTGGCTTTTCAGAATGTCAACACCCTACTATCACAAGAAAAATTGTTAAATAATTTCATGGCGCCTGGAGTACTTACACTTACCAGTATTTACATACAGTACTTAAACTTTTACTTCATGTTAAATTTACGTGTGATCAAGATTAAAATATGGACATATACAATTTTAACTGGCATGGTTGTAATTATTATGCCAGATTAAATGAAGATACTGTACATTGCTTACTTCCTTCACAAGTACCGTAGGCGTAAATTCATGATTGATTTTAATTTCATTTTGGTAGACTATGGATGAGTGAAATTTTATTTTCAGTAGGCTATATATAAAGGTGCTTAAACACTATTTGCAGAAAATTTGGTAAATGTTTCTATAGGCCTACATCTAAACATACAACGAAAGTCCCTTGATAATACAGCCAATTAACATTCAAGTATAACTCTTTGTTGAAACTTACCGTTGAATAGTCTATTTTGTCGCATAATTCACAACAGCCGTTTCGACTATTTAGTCATTTTCAAGAAATTTCATTGTCCTTCGTCATTGATAATAAAACACTTTTATAGTTTTTCTTATAACATTTAAGCTTTTACACACTAGGAGATATGCACATTGAATATACCTCCAGCAGGCCCACTGTCTAAAGCTGGACTGCTATTTGGTTTAGGTTTGTATCAAATAATGGGTTGGAATAGAAGATTTGCTTCTCTTTAAGGCGGGTTACACACATATGCATCTCGCACGGTGCGACTAGCATTTTTGATGCCAGTAGCACTGTGCGAGATGCATGCACGCTGCATTGTCGTGGCACATGCAAGTGGCAAGGTGAGAGAGGTGGGGACTTTTTGGAGCTCAGTTCATTGGAACTTCGATGCAAGATTTCTCCACGCCTTGTCCTGCTCATTTCTGTTACTGTATTCTTTCAACTTAAAATTATACAGTATTGGAGTCTCCTCCAAAGCTAACACAAATTCAATATTTGTTTTTTCGTCCTCCGGAAAAGGCATTTCTAATTATTCCAACTAACTATTCACACAATTTAAACTAGGGTATACACTATTTAAATACAAATTACTAATACAAAACTCAAGCTATTCAAAAATTGACTTTCCGCACTCGTCAACGCAGTACACCGTGGGAACGAGAGCGTCAGGGCTGTCTGCGGATGGCCATGTGACTTGGAAATGTGTTCTGCGCATGCGTCAACTCAAGATGCAAGCTGCATGCAGCGCCAAAACACCGACCGATCGGTTCCTAGTCCTAGTGGCGCTGCATGCTCATGCGACTAGCACACGAGCTGCACTATGCCAGTAGCACCATGCCAGTCGCATATGTGTGTAAGCTCCACGTGATTAGTCGCACCGTGCGAGATGCATATGTGTGTAACCTGCCTAAGTAATGTCCCATGTTTTGCATGACTTGTAAACAACTAGCCCTCCTAAAACCCAGGTGTCAGCCATCACCCATTGTCTACAGCGCGGCGTCTGTAACTGTATAAGATACTTTAGTGAGAGTTTTGTTTAGTTGATCTAATTTAGTCAAACAAAGTGAAATAAGTTTATAAAATCACAATTTTCAATTACGCAGTTTAATTTTATGGTTTATTCCCTACAATTTGTTATAAACAAATTTTCATTTAGCATATATTCCTAAATTCCTATTCAAAATAGCAGTTTTTGATTTGTTAGCAGTCTTGCAGTAGAACATAAAAACGTGTTTTCAAAAAAAAATTATTTATGTAGGTATATTTTTATATACTTCTATTTAGAACTAAATTAAAAAACTTTTTAATATTGTGAAAAAAATTACAAAAACGTTTCTTCAGTGTTTGATAACTTTATTTATATGATTTTTGGTCAAATTTGTCAGACATTTAGACAATTTCTTTCATTCTGTATATCTTCTGATTCCAAAATATGAGGTCACATAAAATTTTCTGTTATAATAAATTTTCATTTTTGGGTAAAGCATATATTCCTGGTAAATTTTTCATAATAGGCCTAATTTTATTAGCAGTCTTGTTACTGGACACAAAAACTGGTGTTTTATGAAAAAAAAATTGAAATATATTTTTATACAGTTTTATTTACAACTAGAATACAAAATTCTTGTATATTTTGAAAAAAATTACAAACAATTTTTACTACTTTTACTTTCTCACTATACTATATAGTATAGAGAAAGTATAGTGATCGCAAAAAAAATCGATGTTGAGATTTTTGTGGAAATATCCGTTTTGGGACCCCCTGAGTCCAAAAAAGTGGTTTTTTACAAAATATCTGTCTGTATGTCTGTATGTATGTATGTCTGTATGTATGTCTGTATGTCTGTATGTATACAAAGCTAGAGAGAAAACTATTCGATCGATTTCAACCAAATTTGCACCAGACATGTCAATTAGGCCTGTATAGATGCACGAAAAAGGGTTTTGAAAAATTTTGAAAAACAACCCCCTTTTTGACCAAAAAACCTCAAAAAAAATCAGTTATAATTTTTTTATAAGAAAACGGCTCTAACGATTTTGATAAAATTTAGCTTATTTGTAGCCCTACCATATGCAAAAAACCGCATCTTTCTAAAAATTCTCGTTTAGCTAATATAATAATAATAATTGATTTTTGGGGGTTTCTTGGCGAAATGACGAAAACTATCCGATCGATTTCAAACAAATTTGCACCAGACATGTCAAGTAGGTCTGTATAGATGCACGAAAAATGGTTTTGAAAATTTTTGAAAAACAACCCCCTTTTTTGAAAAAACCCCCAAAAATCAGTTATTATTTTACTTTCTCACTATACTATAGTATAGAGAAAGTATAGTGATCGCAAAAAAAATCGATGTTGAGATTTTTGTAGAAATATCCGTTTTGGGACCCCCTGAGTCCAAAAAAGTGGTTTTTACAAAATGTCTGTCTGTATGTCTGTATGTATGTATGTCTGTATGTATGTCTGTATGTAGACAAAGCTAGAGAGAAAACGATTCAATCGATTTCAACCAAATTTGCACCAGACATGTCCAGTACGCCTGTATAGATGCACGAAAAAGGGTTTTGAACAATTTTGAAAAACAACCCCCTTTTTGGCCAAACAACCCCCAAAAATACAGTTATTATTTTTTTATAAAAAAACGGCTCTAACGATTTTGATAAAATTTGGCTTATTTGTAGCCTTTAATGTGCCCTACCATATGCAAAAA
>JAGFPH010006476.1:56117-78529 GCA_018207615.1 Philaenus spumarius | reverse complement strand
AAAAAGTTTCTTTGACAATAATTAACAATGTTTTTCAGGTAATATATATTTTAACTCTATTTGGATTCATTATTGTAAATTAAGTCAAATGAAGACTTATGCAGCTGAAAACATGTAGATTTTATATGTTAGAAGGATAACCATAGTTCTTAGTTTCGTCTGTTGGTATAATATAGGAAACTCAACAACAAAACATAAACATCGATTTAGTTCTGATTTTCAGTGGCTTCATAACTATACATTTGCGTAAGTATGTATAAACAAAATATATGTAACTCACTTTAGTTGTATTGCTGTTTTATGTTTATACTTCAATAGCATAAAATTTAAATAATTTCATTTTGTAAAACAGGGGATATTCTTTCTCTATTAATATTAAAACCTTCAAATTTTAGTACATAAATAAAAAAATACGTGCGTCCTTGGGACCCCGTCAGGAACAAAGTTCATCACGCCTTTTATTCACATCCTAATGTAATTTAAATTTACGTTATTCCTAGACTGATAAACCAACATTTTATTTTTATTGAATATATTTACAATTAATTTACTTTTGACTGTATTTACCATCTTAGCTTTGAGCTTATAATTAATTCTACTCCTTTATTATAACAACACCAGGGGAAACCCCTGCGTGTTCCGCACGCCAAACCCGTTAGAACTTTCTATACACATAATCATGTTATATATTTATTTATTTAAAAAAAAAGCTGTAGGATTAATAATAACCCCACAGATAAGATGGTAAATAATGTTAAATGTTCAAATGAAATTGATTCGTGTATTTTATAACAGCAGTTATAATAAAGGTCAAAAGAACCAGCAAGGCTCTGGTCGACACTTTAATGAAAAACTATCCTAAAATATAGAAATACAAGTAGTTCCTTCAAAGTTTGAAATCAGCTGTTAATGGAAATCAGCTGTTTTATCTGCTATTTTATCTGATTGGTTGCTATGGTAATGATTGTAAATACATTCAAGAAATATTATGACTGTTCGTCAATCTAGGCCTAACCTAAGAATTTTGTTCGACTAAATTTACAAATATTGAAATTAAAAATTTTTATCAAAATGAATAAATAAATATACCTATGTTATTCAGGGATAGAGTAGCTTTTTATAAGTAAAACTATTTTTTCAATAGGTTCAGTAGTTCCGGAGATTACCCCCCCTACATAGAAACGAAAAATTTTTACCTCTTTATAATATTAGGATAGATTTATATTATTAGTATAGATAACAAATATTCATCCGTTCTTGAAATCTCTATTTTAAATAAGAGCACTTGGAACTTTGCTATAAAATACTTTTTACAACTACGTAAACGTTATGTTTGTAAAATTTCGAAAAGAAACAACAGCGGTTATAGTTATTCCTTACTTTACTAAACACTGGGGAGCAATAATAAATAGAATGACATCAACTAGATTCGAACCTACGCAACTATGTTGAGATTCCAACTGTAACAGACTGGACAAAGTTTTTAATCTCCTCAACCACTCTGCATCTTGGACGTCCTACTAAACGTGTCTTAAACTGCAAAAACAGACTGGATAAAATTCCAAGATGGCATCAAAAATGTGTCAAATTCTGGAATAAAATTTGAATAAATCAAATTCTGTTGGTTACGAATATGGACAAATAGTGAACAGTTTTGTGCTCGGTAGTTCACACAAACGTTGAAATTCTTCTTCAAATATTTCAATCCAAAATGTTTAGACTGATAGGTGAAGAAATGAAAGACAGAATAAATGAATGTAGGAACTGTTTAAGTTCCACATAAAATTGTATTTTTGTATTAGGCCTATTACTTTATTTTACGTTAAAACGTTTATTAGCTCGTTATAGTGACAAGTCGAACTTTCTTGTGTGACAAAATACCGTCGGATTTGAATCGATAATAACTACAAGACTATTATAATGAAAACAAGGCTATAATAAATACAAGACTCACTACAATGAGTGAACCATGGTCGAGCCCACAAAAGATAGATCATATATGTACTTGTCCTATCGCAACAGTGGGAGCGCGTGAGAATTTCGAATTATCTTTGTGTTCATTTTTAAATTAATGAGGCGTATAAATATACTAGATCGTTGATTCAAGTATCATTGTGAAGAGCTCGCAGATTTAAAAAGATAAAATAATTCGACCACGCAGCTGAACCGCTGACGTGAGTTGAGCGAATTTCCGAAATTAAATGTATATATGTGTTTATCTTTCAAACAAATATTTGGGAAATTGATCAACTCATGTAGCTGCTGCCAGCATCTACCAAATATATTGCCCTCGGTCACCAAGGTAAAAGCCGTGGATTTAATTCTGGTATTTTTACGGTATTTTACGTTCTGATTGTTTTCGGGGGAACCAGATGGGCTATAAGGTCGCGTAAAAAAACAAAATGTGCAGAATTATTTCGTATGTCTATTTTTAAAAAAAAGGAAACTTCAAAAAAGTTAATTTCTAGCACGAAACATCTCAAAAAAATTTTACTTCCGGTAATTAGAGTGCGCACACTTTCATACATGTTACTTCCGGTCAATTTGTTTGGCTAACGAACTCGTCCAAGCGACCTAGAAAACCAACCTGTGTACCAAATTTGGACCAAATCGGAAGTAAAATGAGTCCGTTAGAGTCCGCACACATGCATACATAAATATATACATATATATCTACATATATATATGATTTTTAATAACACCCCAAACGTGTTCTGGGGACCATGATCGGTGCTCATTTGCTACTCCCGACCTTGAGTCTTACCATAAGGGCCACTGCAATAGTCCATTTTTCCTATGGAAATTCGCTAATGAAAATAGTCGATGGAATATGCCTAAGTTAAAATATGTATTACATTGAAGACTACAAAATAATTAGAGATGTCATATTATATGACTCGCAAATATGCCCGGAATTATATAAAACGAAAATCAGTGTAAAGATCACATAGGAAGGAATGCAATAAGAATAAAATGACCAGTGCCGAACGAACTCAAATGTTACGGCAGCATTGAAATAGAAACGAGAAACTGTACAAAGCGAGTATGTAGCGGGCATACAACAGCCATCGACGGTCCAAACGTCTAAGGACCATGTGCAGGTGTTTTTGAAGATGATGCAGGAAACAGTGATATACAGTTATTGAGATCTATGGCAAGAGCAACGAATCTGTGACCGACAATCAGTTCGTGCGTAGATGTGACAGGACAGTACAGCACTGTGAGGAGACTAAAAATCCTGGTGGCTTCGATTGGGATCGCCCTCGCACTCCAATACAATGTATTTAGATGCTGATCTTCTCATAGCTGGCTTGATACTCGCACAGTATGCATACGGCATTGGAAGGCTTGATACAAGTACCCATCTTCCACGACTTTATGCTGGTGGAATTCAGTATGATGGCCGTGGCGATTCCTGCACCTACCATACTCGACAACACCAACATTGATATGGCTGTTATTAGAAGCTTGAATTCGATACAGTGTGTGCTGTACGTGTGATAGTTCGGCTACAACAAACCCTTGGTATAAACTTGTAATGTTATTTATCGCACATACACCTTATAGAAAGTCGAATTTGTAACTGCTAACTTAAAAATAACATTTTCTATATTATAAAACAAAATCAAGAATTTACATATAACTTGGTAAATTTGGTAACTCTTAGGAATCTGCCTGATAAAGATTTACAATCATGCTAAAGACGAGTGTCGGTTAGTAGAGTTTTAATATTAAACATTAAAAATATCCACATAGTATAAAAAAAAGAATGGCTTCCTTCAACTAAAAAATACATGACTATAAAAAAACCACACACAAACAATAACTACAATTCTTATATTAAAATGTGTTCTACATTTGTTGTATTTAACCAGGATTTTACTAATTTTGGAAATACATTTTTACTGTTAACATTTTTTAGGCCTAGGCCTATATGTTTTGGTAGAATGTTAAATAATGTATACCTCCTACTCATCAAAAATGCTTTAACTGCTGATACTTTTTTTTTGTTAATATACAAACTATTTCTATTGTATTGAATTTTATCTTTAGTGTAATTATTCATTTCACCACTGTAATTAAATTATACTACTCTGTTTAATTAGTGTGTTAAAGTTATGGATAGTTAAATTACATATTAATAGCAAACAATTGTTATGATTTTATTCAAATATTTTCACAAAAACCCATCGTCTCAAACAAGAACTGTGCCATTCACATTTTTTAAATTTTCTTAACTTCATTACTACTAGCCGGTTAGATTAAAAAGCAGCGTTTAGCTCAAATTTTCCACTCCAATAACTAGTCTGGAACTTACACATTTGTATTGGAGTTTGATCCTTAAACTGAGTTTGGAGTCCTGAACAAAACTAAAAATATTCCAATTAAATGAATATTTAATACAAATCTACTACAAAATTATATTCAGATCAACTTTAAAAGTTGAAGAATGTCTTGTTTAATACAAGTACTAGGGGCTCTGCCCCTGGACGCTCCGCGTCCCGACCCCGCCTCGGCCTTCGGCCTCAAATGACTGCTTCGCTTCGCTCGCAGTTGGAAAATTTTACCTAATCTAAAAAAAAAACTGGTAGTTGTGAAGAATCGCATATATTATTTCTCAAGACTATTTTTTTGTCGGTACGCCATAACTTCCTTAATAAATCATCAAATTACATGAATGAGGCATCATTTTAAAGCTTTCCTTAACCACTACACGGGAAAAATAGACAAACAGCTTAAAATTCATGTTTTAATAACAAAAATTGATTTAAAAAACTTTTATATTATACTCTGTATGTTCCTAATGAAAGGCGCCATCTACTAACCATCTGTTTAACTAGCATGACAGCTGTTAGTTAGATTGTTTACACTGTAAGATTGTATAGGGAAACTGTTATTTATAAACCAATGTAAATAAATAAACTTAATTAACTGAATTAAATCAACGTGTTAAATCAGGTAAATGTAGGCCTACTCCGAACTTGCGAAATATTCGCACGGGTCAGCTAGTTATAATAAAACCTAATAATTAGCCCAATTGGTGTTTTCGTTCATTGTAGGCCCACCCTAAAATTATGTTCAGTTTTTGATCCAAATTAGCTGTTTTATATATAATAGGTTTGTAACAACCAATGTTTGAATTGAATTAAAATAAATATAGTTAACATTTTTCGTTGATTTTTGTTTGTGTTTGTTTTTAGTTTGTCAATGTAACCTCAAAAAGGTAATACTCTTCAAATTTTCTAAGTAATGTTGCTATGGTAATGAAAGTAAACAAACATGATGTGTTGCTAAGTTTTTTATACGAACAGCTGTTTTTGTGCCCCTGATAAAATCAGCTGTTTTTGATAAAATCAATAGAAATCTTTCTTCCATAAGATTAACATTGAAACTTTGAGGGCCACTGGGGCGTAGCCCTAATGCCCTAGGACTTTGGTAAATGGCCTAAAACCTTCCCAGGGTTAACCTGTGTTACTATGCAAAATTTAAAAGCAATCGGATGAATGGTATACGAACGCAAAGTGGACAAAGAACCAAAAAAAACCCCATAAGGAATACACAGCAGAAATTTGCATTTGATTATAACGTTTGTAAGGCGAAAGATACATGATTTGTAATGCTTGATGACATATCTGTGAATGATTACCTGCAATTTAAAAAAAAAAAATAAGGAAATCGGCTGGATAGAATGGCCGTACTGACTGCCACAAGGTTTCATAAATTCTTTTAATATATAGATAATTAAGATTGCAAGGCCTACTTTAATTCTACAGTGACGTGGTGGCACTAATTAAAGAATGAAAACAATGGTTAAAATTTTCATCTCTGTCTCATTTCAACAGAAAAATATTATTTTCTTAATTAAAACCCTCTCTCGTGAATACATTAATTAATCTGCAACCAAGGCATATACAGTTTTACACGGAAATCCAACAGCAGCGGGAAAGTTTACGCAACGGCTACGTCATCAAAACTGACTTCATTCAACTACTAAAATGCATGCGTCATTGATGTTTGTCTCATATGCGCAATCCCTTGCACTATATTGCATGACCTTGGAACACGTAAAAGTGAATGTGTTTAAATTTCAGCAAACCATGCAAGTAGAAATGCATCTGACCGAAGCTGTAAGCCTTTTATAGCTCGATTAATTGGTAAATCATTAGCGTGTATAGCCAAAACAACCACAAATCAATACAGCCTTGGCCGAACTGTTTTATCGTGGAATTAGGCTTAAGAAATTACATAAACAAAACTAAACAGATATTACAATTTAAAAGTAATATTAACTACACTTTCCAAAGCTGCAAACTTGAATTTCAATATTGTTGAAGTTAATAAGTAGTACATTAAATAATTAAACAATTGTGGGAGTACATCTGACTAAACAAGTACGCCTTGGAGAGCTCAATTAATGAGTGTTGGTGAGTAAAACCAAACATCTTGGGTTCAAAGCCTGCTTATAAAAGCATTTTTTTTAAACACATTACAATTGACAAATAAATATAACTAAAATATTTACTTTAAAAGTATCGTTGACTCTATTAGGAAAATGTATTTCCAACGTTGAATATAAATTGAAACTTATAACTTTTCTAAAGACGTGAAAGTTTATTTTCCTTTTATATAAAGAATTCAGAATAAATACATTTTAAATATCTTATTCTTTTTTCATTTTGCATTTTTCATTGTGAATCTGTTTTAATTAAGTACAATATAACTGATTTTACGTTTCATTGTAGCTAAAATACATATTTCTCATATATTCAAATGAAATATCACGATATGAAAAATTAGCATTTTATGTCTTGTGAAGATTTTTTTAAGTGCATAAGAAAGAAACACATATATTTTAGTGTACATAATCTTAGAAAATGTATGGTGACGGCTTAATAATACAGGAATGACATTACATTTTTAAATATATCGGAATTATGTGTTTAAATATTCCTATAGGTCAAAATAATATTTTAAAACTTAACTTTTTATTTATCTTTAGCAACAACAAAGTTATGGTACTTTAATAATCGATCTTTGTAAACAAAATACTTAAAGATAAAGCTTAAGACAAGGCTGGGTAAATAATCATTTATTATTTGGTTATTGTAATATAATATATTAAGCGGTTTTGTCTTGACTAACATTGAATCAACGTTAAGCAAAACTACTGAAACTTTTCTTGTAATACAGAAATTTGTCACGATTTTCACCAAGAATTAATTTAGCAAATTTAGATTTTAAAGCGTAAAGATGACGAAATTCCGGGCCTCCACTAACAGCCCTATAGGCTAACAGATAAGACAGCTGATTAGGTCAACTAACTATATTAAAGACCACTAAAGAATACTGTTGCGTGGCGGCCAATAGGATGAGCGCGCAGCGTTGCCACATCTACTAGTCTCGAACACCCCTGGTATTTACCGCTCGAGGCTTGAGCGCACAGTTTAAAGAATTATAAATGCGTTGAGTCAGCCGCGTTCAGTTAGAAGCGTGGGAAGAACGTGACAACGTCGCACTGAGGCTATTGGAGCGTTCAAGGTCTCGGTGTACACAAGCCCTCCCCTCAACGGTATTCTTTCGTGGTCTTTACTTTCGTGGTGGTGAGGTTTCGCGGTCACGTGGATCCTGCGCATGCGAAGTAGGGCAGAGTTTTTATAAGGACAGAGGCATTTGGATCGTTGTAGGGTGGTGGGGGTAGCGTTGACCTAAAACATGACGCACGCATGCGCAATAGGGTTAAACTTGTTGCGTGAATGACAGGCATTTTTCTATACAATAGACATGTTACTAAAATGTATTTCTAGTGACTTGCATCCGTGTATATCTGTCCGCCCAGCAAGCAAAACTGTCAAGCCTGCTCAATCATCGACATTGATATTATATAAAACCAAAATGATAATCTTTAGGTTAGGCCTATTGATTGAATAAATTCATATTGACAGTGGAATACGGATGAAAACCAAATAAAAAATCGGGCTGAAACGCAGTGTGCGCGTTTATACTCAAACTGTATCATTCGGATCTGTACGGCTAAAATGTAAAAAATTTAAGTCTCATAACAACCAACAGATAGCAATCCAGCCTAACAATAGCACAGAATGTGTAGAGATATATTATTATAACATTATTACAAATCATATGTGTAGGTAAACAAAACATATAAACAAAGTTAGTAGAATTCGATGTTAATATCAACACGCTTGCAAGGATATTTAGAAAGACATGCGCATTGAGCGCAGCTGTTTATGGATATAGAATTGAGGCTAAAAGCAGCTTAAATTGTTATATATAACTTTAAGCAGACTATTGTATGCAGTTAATAAGATTAATTCCTGCGACCTGATTCAACGCGACTCCTGATTTGACTCAAGTTTCAATGAGTAGAGTTGCAAGTTGAATGCTTTTCATTGTAAAATCAACAACGAAAGGAAAACGGTATTGTTGGGAAATAAAACACTGAACATTGTTTATTGCAATAATAAATATACCCTAGAATCAATGGTTCGGCCAGGGTTCTGTACTGCCAAACGATCTGAAATGTTTACCAACATTATATTATTAGCAAAAAATCAACACTTTGTAGTAGACGCACCCTGGTAGGTTATAGAGGAAAAATTCGTCATGACTTTGATGTTAAAGTAAGAAATAAAATTCATAATTGATGGATATAGGAAACTACTAAAATCCCATCCAGTGCTAAAATCCTACCTAGCATTACACATTTTGGACGATGAACTTCCAACAACACAGGACTAAAAAGAAGAGTTCCACAAGAGCACATACTAATCTACTGCTAAATGACTTCTAGACATAATTGATTGACTTTTTTGGGTAAAGTTAAGACCACTGGTGTGCTAAACTATAAACTTCTTTAATTATTTATAACTGGTTCAGGGTAGATCTAACCTGAAATTATTTTCAATTGTGTTTTAGTAAATCTAATCAGCTGATGAACTGCTATTGCACAATTTGGTTACTCTAGCATTGTACAAACAAATTGCCTGAATAAAAGTTTATATATTATCTACTAAGAAACTCAGTTGTATGTAGTATTTGCGTATTCTGTTTGTATAGTTACAGCTTTAAACAGTTTTAAACACACAACTATCTTGAGTTTCCTTCAAAAGCGTAGCTCACAATTCAGTAGTAATAATGTTAATTAAAAACGTTACTTACGACTGTTCATTATATTTAAACACTCTTTTGTCATATTTTAATATTTTTAATAAACGGTACCAGGAACTGGCACATACTTTCTCACAAACATATTTAAATTACTAAACAGATTCACTGTGACTTGTATGGTGGGGTAGGAGAGGTGATTTTTTATTAAAGTTGGAGAATAACTAATAATAATAATGATTATTATCTAGAGAGAAAACTATTGGATCGATTTCGAACAAATTTGCACCAATCACGTCAATTACGCCTTTATAGATGTACGAAAAACATTTTGAAATTTTTTGAAAACAACCCCCTTTATGGCAAAAAACCCAAAAATCAGTTATTGTTATTATTATTAGCTAAACGAGAATTTTTATAAAGACGCTGTTTTTGCATATGGTAGGGCAGTGGCGACTCCTTGTGTGGTTGTTTGGTTGCACAACCCCCAAGAAATAAAACAAAAAATTAATCACATTAATATTTCTTTAAATATCAGTGCATTATCAATATCAACCTCATTTCAATCTAAAATTTATGGCCAAGAATGTCCCCAAACCGTTGAAAAGCCGAAGAACGTCAACCCAACCTTCGCGCGCAGCGTCGCGTCGTGGAACGCACTGCTTCTGCAACCAGAGCCTAATGCAGCTATTAGCATTGAAACTGGTGGGGGATTTATAACTAATGTGTTGCTATGGCAACTCACATAAAGCCTTCAGGTGCATAAAAGTTCTACAACCAGCCACCAGGGGTTTGCCAGCCAGAATGCTTTGAGGTTCATATTTCATGTTTTGTTTAGTGAATAATGCAAGACATTTTGAGGTTACGTGTTGTTAGTTTTGTTCTCGTATTTTGGCTAGCTGCGTTTGTTGTTTATTTGTTTTAGATTGTGTTAATATATTTTAGTGTGTGTTTATTTAATCTGGATTCTATTACAATAGTGCTTTTAAAACTTTTTACATTATTCTTCATAAGTTGTAGCAATTTGAGTGGGCCTAGACAGGGAGTGTAGTGTGTAAAACAGACGAATGGACTTTCTTTTTAAATGAGGTTAGTGATATTTAAACATATAATTTGCCTGAATTCTATGTTTATTAATGCATGATTTAATTGTTATTTTCAGTTTATTTACTATTTTATTGTAGGTTAGTATTACCCTTAACTGAAAGCTAAAAATGTTTTACTTGTTCGTAATGGTAACCAAATCATTTTAATGGATTTAAGTTTAAAATGTTGGTGTAATTAAGACAAAAACGTATAATTCCATGTGTAATTCATCACCTAAAATCTATATATTTAAAAAAAATCCTGATTTTAGTTCACTCACTTCCTAAAGTTAATACTTAACCGATTTTGATGATTCTTTTTTTATTTAAAAGATAATTTCCAGTTCTAAGTCACTGTGAAGCTAAATATTTGATTTACACTTTTATTTTAGTTTTATTCCGAGTTTTAAAAATGCATCAGTAGCCTATGCTACAACTAGGCTAAATAGGAAATACTGTAATTTGATTTTAAACAGCTGATAAACTAATTGAGTTTCAAATAAATAAGTTGTTTACTTTAAACTTACTCAAATGTCAACAGATGATTTGATTTAGGTTATGTTATTGTTGGTGTGTTTTAGGTCTGATTTGTTGCTGTGTAATTGAACTATAGGCTTTTTATTTTTGTAATGTTTATTGTTGATTCAGTAATCAGCTGTAGTCTCTAATATTTTCATTGACAGTTTATTTCAAATTTTAAATCAATTTTTAGGTTAGGTTTTTATTAAAGTGTAGACCTGAGCCTTGCTGACTATACAACGGGTTTCAACGGCACACAACCACACAACGGGTTTCAACAGGGAGTTATGTGGGAGAAATTCTCTCCACATAATTGCAACCACAAAGTTATTAACTCACCAGCCGCCACTGTGGTAGGGTACATTAAAGGCTACAAATAAGCCAAATTTTATCAAAATCGTTAGAGCCGTTTTTTATATTTTTTGGGGGGTTTTTGCCAAAATGGGGGTTGCTTTTAAATTTTATTCAAACCCGTTTTTCGTGCATCTATACAGGCCTACTTGACATGTCTGGTGCAAATTTGTTTGAAATCGATCGAATAGTTTTCACTCTAGCTTTGTATACATACAGACATACATACATACATACAGACATACAGAAAGACATTTTATTTAAAAAAAAAAAAAACTTTTTTGGACTCGGTGGGTCCCAAAACGGATATTTCCACAAAAATCTCAACATCGATTTTTTTTGCGATCACTATACTTTCTCTATACTATAGTATAGTGAGAAAGTAAAAACATTCATTTAAAGTTTAATCAAAGTTAAGTTTGGAAAAATGTGTAATAAACATTATAATAAAACGGAATAAAACGGAATTAGACATTACGAGTATGTTTCAGTGCGTTTTGTTTTTTAAAGTTTGGCACCTCAGCAACATGTGGGGAAACTTACAATAAATGTTATCAAAAATGTTCATAAAAATACATTCTACCAACTTTTTAAACATCCTGACCATAAAAGCATTATTTGAGAAGTTTGGACCAATATGTTTTAAGTGTGAAAGTTCTGGAATTATTGTATCTTTCGAAGTAGCCGAAAGACTCAGCCTTTTTTGTATTTTCTTCCATATATAATGTATATTATGTTATATTTAAGGGGATTTAGTAAATTCACTGAATTTACTTCTCATGTAAATTCAGGTGATTTATTATATTGCTAATGGTAGTGTAGGTTTTAGACTGTTTGCAATAGTATACTATTTTGTAAATCATTTTAAGCAGAAAGAATCAGAGAATAAATTATAAAATTTAAAAGTATGTACGTTTTTATTTTTATTTTTGAGGCACTTAACGCCTTAAGGGTTGTAAGGTGCTGCGATAACTCAGTTGGCAAAGGGGTTTACAAAAGATTCCAACAGTATATTTCCATGAGTTATTTCACTCCAGTCTTCATTAAAGTAAAGATATTAAGTACTATGAGCATCTGATTGACTCGGGACAACGAGGGACACCAAACTCGATAGGTGCAAGTGACGAGGGAGAAATTAACTTGAATGTTCTGAAATTAAATGTTAGGTAAAACTTAAATTAACGAAGGAAAACAACTATATAAGCAAATATAAATAAATTGCTTTTCCCAAAATTTTAAGTTATAAACTTAACTTTTAGGTCTCAACGTAAGTTAAGACACATCGATTCCAGAGTTCCTGTAGGTTGTACATCCTGGAAGACTTCCAGGAGCTAGAGATTAATTTATATAAGAGAGAAAACTTAAGTAAGGGGAATAAAACGTTTTCTGAACTTTGAAAAAGAAAATGGCATAGGGCATACCTCAAGATTAATTATTTATAATATTGATTCATTCAATTCTATAATATTATCAGGTCTCACTGTGTTTTTGAAAAATTATTTCTTAGCTCTGTTGTATGACTTACAACTTTTGACATGGGTTTCCTTTATCACGCTTAGTTTGGAAATACAAAATAAATAAGGTAATACACTTTGCATCTAAAAAAAAATGTTTTTTTCAAAAAGTAAATTGCATTTTTTTTAACCAAAAGTGTAAAGTTTGTAGAAAGTTTAACATTGTGGAGACAGGACTGACCCCGTTAACAAAAACAAACTAAATAAAACTGTAATTGGTTTACTTTTTATGTAAATGTATATCTATGAAATAGATTGTGAGCACAGCGAAAGGATCTAACCTCATTGTAGGCCTTTTCACAATTATTTAGAGACAAACAACCAAGAAGAGACGTACCTTCACGCTGACAAATGTGTTATCGAAATAAAAATATAAATTGGTTATCTCGCTTGGAGAATGATCACTAAGATAAACAAGACGTGTTTTCTTTTATACCGGTGGGACTCTAAAGGTTTGTGACCAAGCGTTTTCCCTAGTCAAGAGAGAGTTCGGTTTTAACTCTTCCATGTAAGAGAAATTTATTGTACGGCACAATCAATCCTTAAGGTGCGTACACGCTAGGGTACGAGCTGCTCGCGAGCATCGTGTGGACGATGTCTAGAATGCTTACGAGCGGATCCTTCGTTGCTCGGACGGATTCAGAAAAAGACGGTACGAGGGACGAACACAAAGGGATTGGCTGATTTCACACTTGCCTACACGACACCGACTCGGCACCCACACGATATCGGAACGATGTTGTCGGTCATGAAAACTAACTTAAACTTAAGAGTAGCTTTCACACTCACCGACATATCGGTGTCGTGTCGTTACAGGCGCCGACATGTCGGCGAGCCGCAAGTCTCCCTTCTTTATCGGTACGATATCGTCTCAGTGTGTTTACTTGTTGCTATGGTAATCAATCAATAATAATTTGGCCTCGTTAAGGGTCTTCTATACCTTGCGTAAAACAGCGAAAATATGCACTTCGTATTACCGTGTTTCGGACGCCGTTTTTCAACCTAAAAAGTTGTGAAACATCTTAAATTGTTCTTAAAAGCTTTGTGCTTTTGTCTTATATCTCATAATTGAAAGAAATCGTCAGCAACTCCTTTTAATCAACAGTTTAAATGAGTAAAAATCGATTATTTTTAACGCATTTTTTGGGAGTTTTAAGCAATAATTTCCATATTTTAAGGTAACACGTAAAAAATATAAAGCCTTCTTTATAACTTAAAGTAGTTTCCCAGATTATTAATTTATAAATAGAATCCGAAGCACGGTATTACGAATGCATGTTTCAACGATTTTGCGGCTTGAGTAAGGCCTTTTGCATTGAAATCATACTGTACACTCGGGAGTTTTCTTCAAGGTAAAGATGAGCCTTAAATATTTTTTTCTGTTAGATAAATAATAAATATGTCTCATTTTAAAAATATGAAGTTGTGACATTAGTTGAACTTATGGAAAGTAAGCCCTGTTTGTTTTTTTACTGAAGACATGAACAAAAAATTTTTCACCGAATAAAGATATCGGAAATTAATTTTTATAGGCCCATAAATTTTATCAGTATTTATGCAAGGTTAGGCCTAGAAAGTAATTTTAAGTCTAGGCCTAACCTAAAATTATTGTATATATTTTTTTGTCGTTAAGATAGGTAAAATAAATTAAACAAACACACAATAATTTTAGGTTAGGCCTAGACAGTGTACCAACATTTTATGTTTATTGAATGTATTTACAATTAATGGAAATTTAACTGTGTTCACCATCTTAGCTTTGATGTTATAATTAATCCTACACCTTTATTATAATAACATTAAACGTATGGAAACAGCAAATATTTGTATAAAAAACAATCTAATTGAAAGATTAAAATTATGTGTGTATGTTGCCTTTAAGGCTGGTAAAAGAATTGAAGAAAAGGCGTGATGAACTTCGTTCCTGAGGGGGGGTCCCACGACAGCACATTTACTTTTTTTATTAGCTATGCAATTTGTTGGCAGAAGGATTATGTTCCTTAAACTTTTTTTGAACATCCTTGTTTGTCCTTCGTATTTTTTGGGTCAATCTACACGATAGCTTGTACAATTGGTCGTGTCGGTATCGGCGTCGAGTCGGTGAATGTGAAAGACGTCAGCCGATATCGGTATTATTGCTGTATCGGGTCGATATCGTGTCGGTGCCGAGTCGGTGTCGTGTCGCCAAGTGTGAAATCAGCCATTCGCAGTCGTAGTGTGGACGGCGAAGAGGCAACATCTAGTGCTCGCGAGCAAGGGGTGTGGTATTTTTTATGTGGTTTTGTAGGCAGCGTTATGGCGGAGTGGAGTGATGATTTTATCCTGTCTTGCACAGAAATCGGGGCGGGCATTTTTGTTGTCTTCTTTGATATCTGAGGTCCAGCTTTATTTATGAGATCTTCAAAATCTCTTGGCGACATTCTTGTGAAATTTTTGTACTGCTCACTCACACACTGCGATTTTAAATCCAAAAGCAATTCCTCTGCATTGCGTTTTTTGTACAAATTTGTTCACCACCAGCGACGTGGTTTCCTCTTCTTTTTATTCAAACAACCCATAACTACCGCCCCACCACATATTAATGTCACATGTTTTCACAATAACGCTGCAGTGGGTCAATACATCAGCGGACAAAGAAGGACCTGCTTTTTTTAGTGAATTGGTGATTTACAAACTCATTTTCATGAGAATGACTTTTGCAGTGAACTTTTCCGTTTTAACTTTCATGGAGTAGCAAAATGGTTGTACTGTGTGATGTGAGGAACTTCTTTACGTTCTCTGTACTCGAAGTAGTTTGGCCTACACATCATAGACCTACACATCAATGTTATATTGTTTCATTTCCAACAGTAACCGCAGTGCTGTTGTGATGTACTCCTTATGATGTAAAGGTGCGTACACACTACGGAACGTGCAGTGAACGAACCGATCGCGAGCAAAATTCGCTCTAAAAAAACATTAAATACAGGATTCCTATTTTATTAAATTTATCTGCTCATCTTACGTAAATTAAATTAAATTTTACACCTTAATTAACGCCCTACATATTTCAATAGAGATTCGTTTTTCTGTGAGTAATCTGAAACACGGTTGAAATCTTTCGCCAGCTGTAACTCTCTAACGAAGTATTTCCGGACCTATGAATATAATTTTCATTATTTTTTGCTAGTGGAATCAGCTCAGAAAGTGCTCGTAACATTGTGCTATAAATTATTATATTAGTTCATAATAACATTAAAATATTTTGTTTCTAGCGTAATTCTGGGTATTGTTGACAACTACCAAGAAATGCATTTTTCCTTCTTTTTGCTAATATCTCTGTTAGCCTTTAGCTACAGACAAAATTTAAAAAAAATATTGTGTTTGTCATTAAAAAAGCAATCTTTTTTGTCCCTTGTAATTTGTTTGTAAAGTTAGCTGTTTTTGAGTTATTTGACATTACAAATTATAAACGGCCGTCATTTTGAAAATATTTAAAATAATGTTCTAATTTTTCGCACAGTGATAAAAGGTTACGCAAAAAATAGGTATACAAAGTTTGAGCTCAATATCTTTTCTACTCCCAAAAATATTAAGTATTTTGTAAAAAAACACATACAGACAGACAGACGAAAAATAAACACCGTAGACCCATGTATATTGTGAAATATGTTTGTCTCGATCCCAGGAACATATCCACAAATAGGGTTCAGAGAGTTCGGGGACACAATGTATATTATATATACCGGGTGAGTTTTAAATGTTCCCCCCCCCTAATTTTTTCCGCATTTCTTAAGATATCGACTCCCAACCACCGCCGAACATCATTGATTAGTTTATACTTTCTTTTGATGAGCTTCACATTTTTTGCCGCCATCTTGGATCCACCATATTGGAATGAACTTTTATTTTTTAAATGTAAAGGTAAGGTTGTGACCCATCATTTCAAACTTTTTTTTTCCGTAGAACACGATGCTGCAATCGGTTTTTAATTATCTGCTTTCGTTCTCGAGATATTAACAATTTTGTAAAACATTTAAATTTTCAAAAATCCCTTATTTTATTCAATTTTTTTTTAAATATCGACCCTTTATCATCAGATATCACAGTTTGGTAGTAGCTTATAAATTTTTATTAAGTTATAAATGTTTACTGCCATCTTCAGTTTCGCAGAGAAAAGTTGTTAATACACTGAAATCAAACAAATTTACTGAAGATGGCAGTACAAATTTATAACTTAATAAAAATCTATAAGCTACTGCTAAACTGTGATATCTGATGATAAAGGGTCGATATTTATTAAAAAATTGAATAAAACAAGGGATTTTTTAAAATTTCAATTTTTTATAAAATTGTTAATATCTCGAGAACGAAAGCAGATAATTAAAAACCAATTGCGGCATCGTGTTCTACGGAAAAAAATAGTTTGAAATGATGGGTCACAACCTTACCTTTACATTTAAAAAATAAAAGTTCATTCCAATATGGCGGATCCAAGATGGCGGCCAAAAATGTGAACCTCATCAAAAGAAAGTATAAACTAATCAATGATGTTCGGCGGTGGTTGGGAGTCGATATCTTAAGAAATGCGGAAAAAAATAGGGGGGGGGGGCATTTAAAACTCACCCTGTATAAGAATTATGTACTGAGTGGAGTAGTTTTTAAAGCTTTCACAATTTATAATTAAATCAAATCGTATTATTGCTTCTTCAACAAGATTAATTTTCATAACAAAATTTAGACGTTAACTTTATAATACACAATTAAAATGAAGTTCCTTCTCACTCGTACATACAATCCAAAATATACTAAAGGAATAGACATTGTTACTGTTTACAATAATTCTGTTTGAAAGAGTTAGAAATGTAATATTTTCAAAGAAAAACTTCATAAACAAAGGTGAAGAAATTATAACAGTGAGATGGAGTTGAGAGCAACAATTAACGTGTTGTTTGAATATTTTGCGCTTTACTACTTTGTGTACATTTAGAAAACAAAACTCTCGTCCAAATATAGACATTCATTCGAGGAGCTTATTATATTTCTTTTATAACTTAAACAACTGTAAAACTAAACAAAACTCTCCTTTAAACCTTCTTCCCGGGAAATGAAGTCGAAATTAAATTTGTTTTATTTCACTTTCTATATAGCAATCCTTTTGTTTAGAAAAATTTGTATTTAACTTTTATTTTACAATGAATAAATTCAGTTTACTGTTAACTGAATCGTGTTTACGTTAGTAGAAAATTAATAAATAGCCTATGATCGGTGGAACGGACATTTCTTTTTCCCGGATAGGCAAAATTATTTTTATATGATAATGAGCAGAGATTTACTCGACCTTTAGCATCAAAACTTTTACCACTTTATTCTCTCCGCCACTTAAAACTAATATATAAATAAACATAACGTTACCAAACTCACACCGACAAGTATAAAATTACTTGTGTTTTGTTGCAATTTCAAAATTAAAAGCATTTTCTAAAGTTTTGCTGCTAAAACATTAAAATTAAACACATACTTATTAAAAATGTGTATAACAATTTGTGTTTTATTCTATTTTTGTCACTTAGAATACATTTTTGATCCCCTTATTTGGATTCATATTTGAAAATACGTCACAATTATTTCAACAAATATATCTAAAAATTAATGCAGTGTTTTGAACCTCTGTTGAATTGTGCAAACCCATTTACAAAGAGGTCATTTTCAGATACAAACTATCAATATTGTGGATAATTTAATTTGCCTTTCTTCAGACTTCAAGGATGTATTTTTTTAACATCGCATTTACTCCTTCCGGTAATTCAATATCTTTTGGTGGTCTGCAGAATATTAGAAGTGCGTAAAGAGCCAGGAATTTATATTTTAACTTTATTTAATCTTCTTTTGATGCAATTATTTAATTTAATTTAAAACGCCTAGATATTAATTTATCGTATTTTACGACTTTTTAAATGATTTACGAAAGGAAATCATTTGAAAAGGATTTGCTATTGTGCATTGTGATTTACTATTTGCAATTTTCAAAACAACACATTATATTTAGTCCTCTCCTTTACATTAAAATTTAAATTTAAATTTTCTATAGGTTTAATTTAAGTTATGTCAAATGACACTTTATTTTAAAAGGATTTTCCAATTAAAACAAGATTTTTCAAATAACGCTCTCTGATTTAAATACAATTTGAAAATAAAACTTCTTTACATAACCTATCATAGCCAAAAAGTTTAAATTTTCCAACCGTCCATGTTTTAAATCATTTGTTAATGAAGATATTATATAAAACGACTGAGTATTGTTACAACCCAGAACGCCTTCAATCAAGTGAACACAAATTTTATTTTAAAGTTGGGTTTATACATCACTGAGAGAAACTGTGCGGGTTCTCTGTAAAACAATCTAAATTGATAATGTAAATAGGCGGACTAGCAGTGTCACTACTAGTGTTGCAAGAAATTGATTTATCTTAGTGTTCGACACTACAACTTACAGAAACCGCATCCCTGCTCTCGCACTAACACTGTCACTGAATCAAACCGTGTCGGATATTTCGTGGCAGTCTCTGCAAATTAGCCTTGTCAGCTCCAGTTTTTCATTAGTTTCTTGTTAACTCAGTTCTTTTAAATATATTAAAATAATACCTGAAGTTGTTGAATTATTTTAATAATTTTGTTGTTTATTAATATAGCTCTTTGTTTTAATTATTAGTTAAAATAATTACCTGCTGTTGAAAAATGTACTTCTGTAGACAACAACAAATGGGCAATAGAATATTCGAGAAAGACTTTAATTTGTCATTACAATTAATAAATATTGTTTAATGTAATTAATGAATATTATAATTACCTTGAGTATGTTGTCTTCAGTCCGCATTTTTAGGTATAACTACAGCGCTGTTTCGCGAACTCTGTCGGCTTCATCAGGCTTGTACTAACACACATACAAGTAACTCATGACACTAACACAAAATCTGAGTATATTACGTTAGATTAGAATGACAAGGTTGTAACTAACAAAATTAAATTTTTTCAGCATGACAAGGTTCAATCTGAATTCCTTTTTATTTTGCACTAAGCCTTATTACTCTGTGTTGTCTAATAAGCTATTTGCTAGACTTACAACATATTATTATAGAAATTTGGAATGAAATAATTTTATGTGGTTGCTATAGGTTTCTATGAACAGATTGAACTTTTTTACTATTTTCAACTGTGAAGCACCTCCATCAAAAGAATGACACGGTTGTGTCTGGCCTGTTAGAACCATTAGGCCATTTTTATTTTTATTTTTTTGTTTCTTTGAATTTGTTAACTTACTCAACTACCTCAAACATGTTTTCAAAACATCGAGGTGGTTTAAATTGTTTTCCTTTTTGTATTGTATATATTTAGACATTTTTAGGTTTTGTATTTTTATCTAATCTTACTTGTTTTCAAGATAAATTATGATTTCTCATTTGTTAATGTAATTTTAAATTATGTATTATTTTGATTTTGTAAATGTACAAAAGGAAATGCAATAAATTTTCATTTCATTTCATTCTATCTTTTTAAAAATATTTTAAATCACTGAGCTGGACAAGGTTTTAACTGCAGTAGATGGAACCTTGTATTCTACAAATTTTATAATTTTATTAAAGACAAGGTTCTAACTGTAAAAAAACATAAAAAAGCAATAGACCTACTAATATCTACAAATCTAATCATCAAATATTTAAAAAAAATATATGTCCATATTTACAATGCAATTACTATGTCAACTCTAAAATTTCAAGTTGATAGGAAAACAAATAAAAGTACAATAAGAAACAAAAATTCAAACTCATTTTTCTTAAAACTACACTAACGAACTTAAATGGTCAGTTAAAACCTTGTCATTCTAACCTAAAGCTTAAACAGTCTAAGGCAACACAAAGGCCTAATATTCTAAAAATAATTAATTATTATAATTGTTATAGTAAGATCTAATTACATTCAATTTAAACTAAAATATTTAAATATTACTGTAATTGCTGGTTTTATCTAAGAAAAGTGTAGAACTGTTGAGCTAAAAGCAAAATATTGTTTGCTGTGAAAAGCTGAAATTGTTTAATTACTTTAATCACAGCGAAACACTAAATGCTTAGTAAGTTATAAGTGTTTTTTGTTTTAAATTGATAGGCCTACTAAGCTGATTTGAAAGCATTTATATTAAAGAGCATTTTTTTTTATTACAATACATCATTTTGAAATGTTTGTTCATACGAGTACAATTTAAATTCAAAAAATCCTTAGCTTTCGAGGCTTTTAAATTAATATCCCACTGCAAACCCCATACATTAAGATTTAATTTTTTGTATAAATAGGGGTTTTCATTTACAAAAAGTTCTATAAATTTAAAATGTTAGAAAATGTTGGAAAATTGCTCAAATTGAACATTGTTTGAAAGAGTTATTGTTAAGAGTTGATGTGGCTCCTGAGAAAGAAACCGATCAGTTATAGTAAATAAAAATACAAAAAACCATCGTGTTGCCATTAAATAGGCTACCTTTTTGTCTATAATAGTGTTTTCTTTTTTATAAATATTAAAAGTAAAACACTTTGAACGGACGTCATTTATAATTGGGTATTCAAAACACATTTTTGAAGTTTGATTTTTACATTATAACACTCTTTGAGAAATTTCAACTTACTATTTCAAACAGTTTTTAGGATAAAAATGTACAATTAAAAAAACCTGATTGGAGACTCATTGAAAAACTAGATAGTTTCGATCAGATGTTTGAAATTGATATTATGATTTAATTTTGGACCACAAATAATACCTAACAGTACTGATAAAGAGTTCTGTTACAAACTTGATACAAACAACGCAGACGAAAACGAATCATCACCCTACATTCGTTTGTATAAATCTTTGTTCTCACTTTTAACTCATTTGCGAGATATTTAAATCACTCTAAACAGACGATCAACTTAGGATAAGTGACTACAGCGAAGCAATACATCTCATTGCTCCTCCATTACCCCGTTTGTCATTGCAGGATGTTAGTACTGGATAAATCACAGCAACTTCCCTGTACTTGGCAGTTCTTGTTATATACTGTTGTTGGGTTGAACTTTGTTACAAAACAAGTTAACTACACTAATATTTACTGTAAACTAAATAGAAGACTGCTTAATCTAACATCACAGTGCCACTGTCCTTGCCTTTCAGGAATAAATTCGCTCCTCATAACCATGTTTTTAATATTTTCGCCTTTTGAATATAAATTGACATTTACGACTTTCTGGAACTGTCCAGGTCTATTTACTGTCTAAATATACACAGTCTCTTTAGACTAAATGTAATTTATATATATTAAAAACAATTTGTTAAAACTTTGTACATCGAACTATAATAACACTCAATAAAGTTTTACCCGTTTATTTGTGTTGTGTTATTTATTGAACTTCTGGTTGGGGAGTGTTTAAAATGGTTTTAAATTCACCACAGTGCTCATCAAACATCAATGTATTCTACTTAATAACAATACAAGTACTTTTAATACAATTTGAATGATACTTAGTTGGTAATGGGCATTCTACTTAATAAAATTTGCATAATACTTAGTTGTTAATTTGAATTCTACTTTTAATACAATTTGAATGATACTTAGTAATTGGCATTTTACTTAATACAATTTGCATAATACTTAGTTGTTAATTTGAATTCTACTTTTAATGCAATTTGAATGATACTTAGTAATTGGAATTCTACTTAATAAAATTTGCATAGTACTTAGTTGTTAACTTGAATTCTACTTTTAATGAATTTGAATGATAGTTAGTAATTTGCCTTCTACTTAATAAAATTTGC
>JAGFPH010006476.1:33299-45977 GCA_018207615.1 Philaenus spumarius | reverse complement strand
AAAATAAGCACCGTAGACCCATGTTTATATTGTGAAATATGTTTGTCTGGATAACAGGAACATATCCACATAAGGGGTCCAGAGAGTTCGGGGACACCCTGTATATTTGTTAATATTTCGCAGTTTTGTATAGGTTAGGTTTGTTCGTATATTCAAAATGACATTTAAGACTTTGTATAACAGAACGAACACATCGTGATCATACAGGCGACTCGAATTTGCTCGTTTGTTAGTTCAAATTTCGTACGTTAGTATTGTAAGGGGCAAAAGTAAACAATATTAAATTTAATAAATTTATTGTTTAATGAATTTATTGTTTAATGAATTTAATTTGTAATTTCCTCTAAAATAATAGGTATTGAAATTAAATACTGATATTTAATAGGTTCTCCTGATAGAATAAAAACTTGAACACAGAATCTCACAACTAATACGTTTATTAACTTAAACGCGTTTCAACGACAAAATCGCCTTCTTCAGAGATGCACGAGGTACAGTAATCAAACTATAACTAACTTTATACAGTGTATTTAAAAATTGACTACTAATAACTCATCTACGTGTTTATTATTACACCACTTGCAGTAAAAAGTTCCATTAATCATTGATCCTAAAATGTTCAGTTTTCCGTCAAGCCGATATTTTTACAACATAATTTATACAATCTCTTGAACGGTTAACCGATTGATTTTGAATATGACGGCCTTTAACTACCACAAGACATAGTTATTGGAAAATAACTTGCTTAATCCAATAATCCATTTCAAAGTGGTGGTCATTACAAATTTGTGAAAAAAATAACTAAAACACAGTACAGTTTTGTTGAAAACGTCTAAAATATTTTTTTAAAGTCCGTTTAATTTCCAGTGGAATGTTATAACTGTCAAAACTAACGCAAAAGTATAACAGCTACCATTATTGTGCAATGTTCTGGGTTAACATTTTACGAAATAGTTATTTTAACTCAGAATAAGTTAAAGTGCGTTAAATGTAACCCAATTATATAATACATTTTAAACTTGAAGTCAAAGAAATGAACTACAAATGTCTACAAACGTTGACATTTATATCTTTGGGTTTACTTGAAAGATGTTTAAGCCAAGGGGTTAACCAAGACATGTGTCTTCCAAATCCTTTTTAAATTACAATGAGGGCGAATGAAGAGGAATTGAAGTCCCTTTTATTACGTGGGCCATTAAAGGAAAGCGTAATAAAAAATAGCAGCCGGAACAGGATCTTCTAAGATGGCTGGGTTTCTTTTAACAAAACCTTGCGATATTTCAGTTGAATGTCAGTGATCTCGGATTGTAATTTATTTATAAAATCATATTTAAAACTGGAAGTTTCATTGTACGATTGAAAATCTGAGGCAGAATAAAAATACTTTGAAGGTTAAGACTCTTTGCTTGTACTAGTACATTTTGTTTTGAATGCTTAATAATCCCTTTTACTTTCTCACTATACTATAGTAATATAGCGATCGCAAAAAATCGATGTTGAGATTTTTGTGGACATATCCGTTTTGGGACCCCTTGAGTCCAAAAAAGTGTTTTTTATAAAATTTCTGTCTGTATGTATGTATACAAAGCTAGAGAGAAAATTAGGCCTGTATAGATGCACGGAAAAAGATTTTGAAAAACAACTCCCTTTTTGGCAAAAAATCCCCAAAAAACTTGTTATAATTTTTTTATAAAAAAAACGGCTCTATCGAATTTGATAAAATTTGGGCAAATGCAAAAAAAAACGTATCTTTCTAAAAATTCTCATTCAGCCAATAATAATATTATTATTTATTAGTTACTCTTCTACTTTAATACAATTAATTATGAAGTCACAGTGAATCTGTTTAATAATTTAAATCTGTTTGTGAGAAAGTATGTGCCAGTTTCTGGTACAGTTTATTTAGGTAAACGTCATGTAGTCTTTATTTAATGGACAAGTAGTCTCAAAATAAAAAGGCACTATTTCTATTATTAATATAATAATAATGCTGAATATTTTCAAAATTAACTCCAAACATAATTATCGTTGTCAATGTTTTACATCTAAGCAGTAAACAAAATACAACTTAAATGTATAGTTTCTGCATATTAATTAGCCTTACCACAATAAGACGAATCTCACAAACTCATTTTCCACAGTATTAAAATATTAAGTCTCTAAAATGATGTAATGTTTTCTCAAAAAGGTACATTCCACCTTGTAAGTTAATTTAACAAGTCACCTTTATATGGATTTAGCTTAATATGGAAGTTTCACCAAGTTCGATTCTCGAATCAATATTTGTGACTTAAACTCACCTCAGGTGGATGAAATAACTTCATGAGTAGATTAATCTATATATTTATAAAAGCGAAATACCACCCACTCACTCACTCATCACGATTTCTCAAAAACTACAGAAGAGATTGAAATGAAATTTGGTATGTAGCTTCCTCTAGGCCCATAAGTGCTTACTAAGAAAGGGTTTGAAAAAATTGGAAATTTTAGGGGGGTTTGGTGGGTAAAAATTACTAAATGACGATTTCTCCAAAATTACCGAACAGATTGGAATGAAATTTGGTATATAGCTTCCTCTAGTTCCATAGGCGCTCTCTAAGAAAGGGTTTAAAAAAATTCGAAATTTTAGGGGGGTTTGGGGGGATCAAAGTTATTAAATCACGATTTCTTCAAAACTAACGAACGGATTGGAATGAAATTTGGTATGTAGCTTCCTCTATGGCCATAGGTGCTCACTAAGAAAAGGGAATGAAAAATTTCGAAATTTGAGGAGGGGTTTGGGGTTTCGAAATTAAAGTTACTAATATCATAATTCAGATCTTTTATTATTATGACAATAGTGCTTTTATTGCTTAAGATCTATATATATGTAAAAGCCAAATAGCACTCACTGACTGAACACTTAAAAAGATTACAATTACGTTAAAAAGACTGAAAATACCAACCACCACGGGCAACGCCGTACGGGTCAGCTAGTATATATTATATAATTAACAGTAGAACGCTTTACAATTAATTCAACTCTCGGTCCCATTCGGTTACTGGAATGATCTCTAGTTTCGTTGTAGGCAGACTCGCGTTATTGGATGTATGGACTTTTATTAATTACTTGATTATGACTTGATTAATAATATATTTCTTGATTTTATATTGATCGTTGATGTAACTTAATGAATGATTTTAACTTGGTGATTGATTTTAGTTTTTTAAGGTAAAATGTACTTAGTTATGGTGAAGAGGGTTTAGATGTTGATGATTCAAGAGTAGTTAGAAGATTTTTTTCCGGCTTCTTTTCTACACGTTTCCCTCTTTTGTTTTCTCGCCGGTTTGAAAATCGTGTTCTTATTGGCTAAACGTTTTCTGTTCAATTTCTGATTGAATCAATATTTTTATAATTTTCTGCTATTGCATCTGTTTTTGTCACGGAGGACTTTTTTCCGTTCGAATCTGATTTCATTGAAGAATTGCAGTATAAAGCTCTCCGCGTGTGTTTCTTACATCCGTTGAAATTTGAGTAAACAATAGTTCTCTCTAGATCAAAGATTTTGTAATACAAATGATTTGGATTGAATTTTGATATATTTAAATTTGTTTTATTATTAATATTTAAGTCTTAGGAATATATTCACTTAGGAATAAGTTCACCAATATATTCCTGACAATTATTGTATTTATGTTATAAAAGTATATATATTATTTTATGAACAGCGTATTTTATGATCTTGTCATCGGTATATGAACTGTGTTTAGTGTCACATCGCCACATTATCGATTAATCGATCGATACCTACTCATATACGATCAGAACTAAGCTATGCGCATTGCATCATTCATGTAAAGACCGTTCTGTGAGCGATCAACATGGCATTCATTTCGTATTCGTACAACTACAATGTCAAGACTGGTCGGTCGGCGATCTACATCTAGTTCTTATGTTCTTTAACATTCGAATGCTATTCAATCTTTTTTTACTATGCTTCTTAACGAGTCAAGCAGTGCTCAATTATAATTTTACGATTATAAACTTAATTACTAAAGCGACGATACAACAGCTTCGTAACCTCAAGAAATCACGTTCCCTGTGCACAGAGGAGGTAAGACGATCTACACGGCCAAAGAAATACAACTTGGTAAGTTCCAGCAATGTTAATTATTACGGTAATTCGTCTTCCAATTATACAGTCCACTTCTAAGAGAAAAATCCATCAAAAGACAAAACAAACTGTGACATACTTCTTTGGGGAAATTGATCAGTTGAGAATAGAATCTTAATCCAGCAAAAACAGTCATTATTTTTAAGTAAGTTTCGTTGATGAATTATATTAATGAATCCGCCATTTAAAAAAGCTGATTCATGTGATTTTCTGTTTGTTAGGAGTTGTTACACTTCCGAGTGTATGTGTACTTGAGGGGGAACGCTCTAAAAATCTAAAACGAAGATATACACCCTTTATAAGGTCAGGAAAGCTAGAATTAAAAAAAAAAAAACAGTTACGAATTACTATCGAAAAGTTTGATGAATCGTTGCTATTGTTTTTACGTCTAATTTCAAAAAGAAATACAACAATGAGGAACTGTATACAGGCAAGAACAAAGCTGGAAGCGACATTTCTGTACCTAGCTACAGGTGTAAATTTTTCATCTCTCTTTTTCCTATTTCTAATTGTTATTCTATTAACAGGGATTTCACACTCTTCCAACTCCCCCATGAACTTCATCAACGTCACATCTCTCTTGTGCTTGTTAGTGTAAACTGGATGTTTCGCGTTCGACAATGGTTCGTACTCTTCAAACAGTTCTAAAACCCGTATTCTTTGATTCATACTTTGAAGTATTAAACTTCTTTTTGACGACTCACTTGAACTAGACATTATAACACTTAAACGTCAAAAAATTCGCAAAAACTACTCTCCTACAACAATTACGTACTGGAATTAAGCAACTGAACTAGGATAAGTGACTTGTAGGAGGCTAGTAGGTGCTTAGACGGGGATATTAGCAAGTCACTTGGGGCCACGTGACCTCCGAGAAGCGAGACAGTGATACAAGCAGCTTCCATTTTGTAAGTAGACCTTGACAAGTTGATGGCTTGTAACTTGCCACTGTCGTTTGTTGGTGTTTACACAAGGAAAGTTGAAGGCTTATAGCAAGTTACTTTAACAAGCTACTTGTAAAAAAGCCTCGCCTAAATACCACTTATTGGTTGCTTCGTTGCCGCTGAAATGACGTGGAATTTTATATACCACCCACGGCCCAGTAGATGTTTTAGCCTCCTCCTGCTCTCTATAGTTCTTTCACAATTTGTTTGAGTATTGCGAGGCAGGTTTTAGATGGTGTCTTAGAGTTGACCATATATATCGTTTGTGGGAGAGTGAATTCGGATCGAAGCCCTTGGAAAAGGTGCATTAATACGCTGCACTAGTCTTCCCTGTGCATGTCATTGAAGAACCGTCGGTTTAAATGAGAATGAAATCTATACTTATAAAAGCCAAATACCATTGAATCATTGACTCATCACAGTTTCTCCAAAACCACGAGGCCTACAGACATGAAATTTGGCACTAATAATCTCTATAGGCTCTAGACGCGAACTAAGAAAGGGTTTCCGAAAATTCGAAATTTTAGGGGGGGTTCTTTGGGGTCAAAGTTACTAAATCACGATTTATCAAAACCTACCGAACGGATTGGAATGAAATTTGGTATGTAGCTTCCCCTAGGGCCACAGATGCTCGCTAAGAAAGGGTTTCAAAAAATTTGAGAATTTAAGGGGGGTTGGGGGGGGGGGTCAAAATTACAAAATCACGATTTCTCTAAATCCATCCAACGGATTGGAATGAAATTTGGCTCCCCTAGGGCCATAGGTGCTCGCTAAAAAAGTTTTTCAAAAAATTTGAAATTTTAGGGGAGGTTTGGGGGGTTAAAGTTACTACAAAAAACCATCCAAAAAACCCACGAACGGATTGGAATGAAATTTGGTATGTAGCTTCCTCTAGGGCCCTAGGTGCTCGCTAAGAAAGGGTTTTAAAAAATGTGAAATTTTAGGGGGGGTTTGGGGGATCAAAGTTACTAAAAAGAAACACCGAACGGATTGGAACGAAATTTAATATGTAGCTTCCTCTAGGGCCCTAGGTGCGAGCTAAGAAAGAGTTAAAAAAAAAAATCGAAATTTTAGGGGAGGTTGGGGGGGGGGCAAAGTTACTATAAATCCCCATAAGGAAAAACATAGTGTAATTTATTTATTGATATAATATATTTTTTGTTAATATACATTTATCTTTGATTTGTCTATCCGTGCAAAGCCGGGTCGGGCCGCTAGTACTGTATAATTTTAATATTTTCCCAAACCCCATGCAACGAAATGTTAACAAAAATATCAAATTTATTGTGTTGCAAGTTTCTTCTAATTCATTTTGTAAAGTACAATCGCTATATTACATTCGATTTGTACATGGCTGTTGTATTTATTTGTAAGGTTTATTTTTAAATTGTTACTAAACTCATTCATAAAAATAATTAAATCACGTTTTGCAAAACAAAATAAATTCATCGCCGGTTATTGGTTTCAAAGAGATTGTTAATAGCTTCCCACTACTTATTTGATACGAGACCTTCTCGAGCAAAGTTTTAATGGATAAAGTAGCAAGTTTGAAAGCAACCCACTTCAGAAACTGCAAAGTAGGGAAAGAGTAAATCAGCCGATTGGTTGGTTTTCGAATAAAGTAATTTGTTTTCTTGCGTAGAAAATTACCACAAATCAATCTCAGTTTAAATGCATTTAAATTTAAGACGCTCTTCAGAGAAGTTTTTATTCTAAGTTTGTATTCAACAAACTGAATATTGAAATATTTTATTGATGTTAAATATTTTTAAACTTACACAGCGAATGACTTGAAGACTTTCAACTTATTAGCGAATTTCCATAGGAAAATGAGCTATTGCAGTGGCCCTTATGGTAAGACCCAAAGTCGGGAGTAGCAAATGAGCACCGATCATGGTCCCCAGAACACGTTTTGGGGTATCATTAAAAATCATATGTATATTTTTATGTATGATGTGTGCGCACTCTAACGGACGCATTTTACGTCCAATTTGGACCAAATTTGGTAAACAGGTTGGTTTTCTAAGTCGCTTGGACGAGTTCGTTAGCCAAAAAATTGACCAGAAGTAACAATTTGTTGAGATTTTTCGTACTGGAATTAAATTTGTTTGAAGTTTTCTTTAGCAAAATAGACATACGAAATAATTCTGCACATTTTGTTTTTTTACGCGACCTTAAAGCCCATCTGGTTCTTCCGAAAACAATCAAAACGTAAAATACCGTAAAATTACCAGAATTAAATCCACGGTTTTCACCGTGGTGACCGATGATGGCAATATATTTGGTACATGCTGGCAGCACCTTCGTGAGTAGATCAATTTCCCAAGTGGTTTTTTAAAACCCAAAAACATATATAAATTTAATTTTGGAAATTCGGTCAACTCACGTCAGTGGTTCAGCTGCGTGGTCGAATTATTTTATATACTTAAAAACTTTTACAAAAGTAATGACAGCGAGCCTGTCCGTTCTACTGAACCGATTTACATGCGGGTTGTACTAAAACAAAGGTTAGCGGTCCTATATGTGCAGGTTTTGTTTGTATTTTGAAAATATTTATGTTAATTGAGTCAAAAATGGAAAATAAACTTTTCTTATAGAGATTTAACATAGGGAAAAAATTTAAAGCTTCTGACAACGAGCCTGACCGTTCTGATGGACCAATTTACATGCGGGTTGTACCAAAACAAAGGTTAGCGGTCCTATATGTGCAGGTTTTGTTTGTATTTTGAAAATATTTATGTTAATGGATCAAAAATGGAAAGTAAACTTTTCTTATGGAGATTTAACATGGTGTAAAATTTCAACTTTGCACTTCTTTGAAGAGTTCACTTGAGGTTTCCACTGAACCGTTTTACACGCGGTTTGTCCTAAAAGAAAGATCAATCATAAAACGTATTTGAATAATAATGTTAAGGAATAAAAACTACTCTGTTAAAATTCACAAATCACTAAATGGATAACAAGAGTATTTAAATTATCAAAATTATGAAAGTGCAAGCCATTTTACTTCGGTTTGTAAATGTTTTTAGTTTGCAATGAACAGTAAGAAGCTACAATAATGAATACCCTGCTTTACAATGCCACTAATATTGTTAGGAAATTTTACAAGTTACATGTTTAAAACTTACTACTGTTAGTAATTTCGGTGTATGGTAATATTATTTTATTTCTACAAGAAAATTTTTCAAATTACAAGTCAGCTGGTTTTTAAAGACAATTGTAAAATTTTGTTTTGAGGTTAGGCCTATATGGGTAGTTTACTACAATCACCAGAAACACATCATAAGCCCAGTTCATTAAATTTGTACTTATGTATAGCTAAGTGTATACAAGAAAACATTACAATAACAAAACATTGAAACCTAAACTGGTTATTACAACTAATGTATTTGGGCCAAAGTTGAAAAAGTTTAAGTTAAGTATTCATTATAACTGAAGACATTAATCGGAGTCGGACAATAAATATTTAAAATAAATCAATTTTTTGTTTTCTACTATAATATTCTTTATTCACTGGTTCATTATATATTTTTTTTTTATATTTAATTAAATTGGACCATTACTTTTTATTACATTACGTAATTTATAAAAGTATGTATATTGATTTTTAGCCCCCAAAAAGCCCAGATGAAACGAGTGATAACATTTTTAATGCCCAAAAGACACATGGTGTAAATATAACAAGGCTGTTGAGAACAATGAACAGTATAAAACACACACACATCTAGACAAGGTTGTCATGGAAAAGATTAAACCCATTTTTAAAGATTTGTCACACCCTGAGCTACTCAGCAGATGTCTTCATGATAGCGCCCGAAATGCTTGCCAGTCGTTAAATAATGTAATCTGGTCTAGGCTGCTAAGACCCACCTTTGTAATGAGAACTACGTTATAAATTGGCATATATGAGGCTATTGCAACATATAATGAAAGGAATACTGTGAAATGCAAAGTATTGGACAGTATTACTACTGGCAATTACTGTGATGAGCGGATGAAACAAATTAACGATCTCAGAATGTAAGAAATGCAGACAGAAAAGATCCTTAGCCAGAAGGAAGCTAGAAGACTTTTATGAGGAGCAGGAAGACCCAGGTAACCATTCTTATGGAAGTGGGATGCATGAAAGCTAGTCATTTTCCAATAAACTAAGTTTTCTAGCGTTATCTGACGTTTCCAAAAGTTGTGTTTTTCACACATAAGATACATTTTCTAGAGAATCAGAGATATCAGGATTATTTTGTTTTGTAAAGTAAAGTAACTTAAGGCTCACATTTTAAATATAAGTTTTTTTTGTATCCATGCCTAGTTTATTTAAACAAAAAATCTAGGCTAAATGATTTAATGTTTGGAAAAAAGTAATATATTTAAAAAATATAAAATAACTATACTTAAAGTGTGGACAAAGATGTGTATTTTAAAACAATCAAAAATCAACATGATAACTTGCCCATATCCTGAGAAAATGTACCTTAAAGTTGTACAAATTAACATGGGTGGTATAGGACGGGCTACTCGCCTTAAAGTAAAATGTTATATTATTTACTTTTATCTACACCAGAACTTTTTTCACTGAACAGAAAGGCGAAATAATTCTGTATAAATAAATATGGATAAGCTCTGCGTAGGCTGTTATTAGAACTATACCAATTAACTGCTTGAAGTTTTCCGAAAGGAACTTTCGAGACCTGAATAGCAAAGTGAGGTCATCACTGGGAAAAGTGTGTGAGAGTAGAATTCGACCACTCAGCTGAACCGCTGACGTGAGTTGAGCCAATTTCCAAAATTAAGTTTATAGGCCTATGTTTTAGGGTTTCAACCAACAATTTGGGAAATAGGTCTATTGACGACGGTGCTGAATAGCTGCAAAATGGTTCGCACTCCATTCCGCATATTGGGAGTATCTGCAATACACAAAGCATTGCGTGCTTCACATGCCATTCCGCATATTGGGATTATCTTCAATACAAAATGCATTGCGTGCTTCGCACGCCATTCCGCATATTACCTGGTTGCAACGCTTTGTGTATTGAAGATAGCCTATAGCGTTACAACCGGGTACTTCTATAGTTTTGATCGCTTTTGGGGAAACCAAGCGAGCTATAACGTCACGTAAAAAAATGTGCAGAATAACAGACTACATTTATATTTGTAGAAAAAACTCAAAAACAAATTCATCTCGTAGGAAAAATCTAAAAAAATAGTTACTTCCGGTCAAAATACGTGCTTCCGATTGTTAGATTTTTTGGCTAACGAACTCGTCCGAGCGACGTAGACAACCAACATGTGCACCAAATTTGAACCAAATCGGACTTAAAATGCGGCTAGAGTGCGAACACACACATATATATATATATATATTATTTTTAATGACACCCCAAAACGTGTTCTGGGGACCAGGATCGGTGCTCATTTGCTACTCCCGACTTTGGGTCTTACCATAAGGGCCACTGCAATAGCTCATTTTTCCTATGGAAATTCGCTAATAATAATAAAAGTAAAAGGAGAGTTTGATTATAATTCTAACCTTGTATATTCAGATTTTAAACAAATTTCGGACAATCGAATCGATGATAAATTGAACTTTGAATCGCATTGCATTGATGACACAATTGTACCATTAAACTGACATTACATGAAACAATTAAATCTTTTTGTAGATAAATGGTGTCAAAATAAAATTTCAACGTACCTTAAAGTAATGGAACAGACACAGCTACAAATTGCTTTAAATTATATAAATGTTCGAAAATATATTGTTCTTCACACAGCCGCCTTTTTTTCACTACTTGTTAATTTTTGTTTCAACGACGGATTGATGCTTTAAGTTTATTTTTTTTAAATAAAATTTTATAATGTATAGGCCAAGGTAATAATAAATATAAATACATTTTAATAAAACATTTTTCATGCAACCCAAATAATACATTTCTTATTGTTTGGTGTTAAATAACTTGAAAACCAAAATTTTTATTTAAAAAAATTTATAAAAGATAGTAAAGTTGTATTTTTTGGTTTCATAATTTAAAGATTCATATGATAATTTAAAATTTTAAACTTACACAAAACGTAAGAAGACTAATATAAATAATAATTATTACTTTTTATAATAAAACAAAGCTTTACACTATTTTAATTGCTTTATATTTTTCTATGGTATTAATACTCTTAGGCCGACAGGTCGCGTCGCTCGTGCGAGTTTAGTCGCCCAGCTAGGACGGCGCCTTAGTAGAATATGGAGATTTGTGTAGAACATACTAAGTCTTACGGCTTTTATAATTGCTTACATTATATGTTTCATCACGAACAGGATACTAATATAATGCATCTTAACTCCGAAAATCCCCTAAATCTGCGTTAAACGATCCCCTTCAGATTTCTTGGAAGCTCTGAGCTTAATCCTTGCGTTCCATTTATAGGATGCCATGTACTAACGGGAGTGGTGTAAGATGCGAGTTTCTATAAATGTTGCATTAGAATGTGGCCTGCAGATGTTATGAAGGTATCTTGAAATGGGATTTCATTCCAGCAATGTTACTCTGAAGATATTGTAAGACGTCGCGTCGTTTCTATTAATGACCATTTTCCGTCACCTGTAGTATCCTTGACATTTAATTTTAAATTATTTCATTTGTTTAAAATGCTTCTTTTAAAATTAAATCCGTTAAATTTGCAATAAAGTTTTCGCTAAAGAAAGCCGTTGTTAATATTCATCTATTTAGGCCAAGCATTGCTGAAAACTTTCGAAGTTGCATCTTAGTGTATTGATCCTACTTTGGCAAGAGTTTGCCCACCTGGTTCTCTAACAAATTTCATGCAAAGAATATTTATACGCTCCCACAAAGTTGCAGGGTGCAGCTGTAACAGTTTCTCATTTCTAGACCGAGTCGTAGTTTTATTTATTAATTAATATTCGATATATTACAATAAAATATAATATTGTTTCGTAAACTTTTGTAGCATTAAGAGTCTCCCATAACGAATTCGTTTAGAAAAGCTATACGAGTTGGTTGGAATTTATTAGCTAGATATTCATTTCTTCTATGTATTTGATATTGAAGGTTTATATCAAGGTTTATTGAAGGTTTTAGTTCAGCCATTTTTAAACTAATGAAGGAAATCATTCAACGATTCTTCGCAAATCTAATCTTTATAAAGCTAAGAAGAATTCAAATTATGAAATAAGTATCATGCAAGTTTTATTAAGTAGAATGCAGATTATAAACTAAGTACTATGCACATTGTAAAGAAAAATGTAAATTATTATCATCCAAGTACTTTGCACATTGTATTAAATAGAATGCAAATTAAGAACTAAGTATTTTGATAATTTTATTGTATTAAGTAAAATGCAAATTATAAACTAAGTACTATGCAAATTGTATTAAGTAGAACTCCAATTAACAACTAAGTATTATGCGAATTTTATTAAGTAGAATGCCTATTACCAAATAAGTACCATTCAAATTGTATTAAAAGTAGAATTAAAATTAACAACTAAGTATTATGCAAATTTTATTAAGTAGAATGCCTACTACCAACTAAGTACCATTCAAATTGTATTAAAAGTAGAAATAAAA
>JAGFPH010006476.1:13794-27355 GCA_018207615.1 Philaenus spumarius | reverse complement strand
GACAAACATATTTCACAATATAAACATGGGTCTACGGTGCTTATTTTCCCGTCTGTCTGTATGTGTTTTTTACAAAATACTTTTGGGAAGTAGAAAATATATTGAGCTCAAACTTTGTATACCTAATTTTTGCGTAACCTTTTATCACTGTACAAAAAATTGGAACACTATTTTAAATAGTTTAAAAATGGTGGTTGTTTATAATTTTTATTGTCAAATATCTCGAAAACAGTAACTTACAAAATTATTTTAAATATTTTCAAAATGGCGGCTGTTTATAATTTTTAATGTCAAATATCTCAAAAACCGCTTACTTACAAAAAAATTACAAGAGACAAATAAAAATTTCTTTTTTAATGACAAACACAATGGTTTTTTTTATTTCGTCTGTAGCTCAAAGGATAACAGAGATATTGACGAAAAAAGGAAAATTTTATTTCTTGGTAGTTATAAAATACACTTTGAGCTTGACGGGTGAGAAGGAATTTATATTTAAAAAAATAAAAATAACACTATTCTCCCTCATATACGTTTAATTACCAAACGCGTTTCAACGACAAAGTCGTCATCCTCAGTGATATATGAGCTACAACTGACAGATTATAACTATATATATATATATATATATATATATATATATTTGTCTCGTAGCACTATTTGTTGATCTTGTGTCAGTTAACATTAATTGTTGATCATTTTGAAACGCTTATAACTTAAGTTCTAATTATAGTAGAAAGCTAATTTTGACACCATTCAATTCAGAATGAAAAACCGCATATGAAAAGTATCATGTATAGTTATATATACAAAAAAATTGACTTAATTTTAACAACACATTGTTGATCCCAAAATTACCTTCTTTGTTGATCGAAGTTCGTTTTTGTTGATCTAGCTTATTGATCAACAAAAAACTGTTAAAAATATGTTTGTGTTTGTATAAAGCGTGTCCCTTAAGTAAGGTAAAAAACTTCGGGAAATGGTTCTGTAGGTCAAAATAAGGAAAAAAGTTTATATAAAAACAAACCCGAAAACGCTTCGTTTTCTAGATATCCGCCATTTTGTTTTTTGTACAAAATAATTATTATCTAGAGTACGGTTTGACTGATTGAGTTCAAACTTGGCATGCAGTTTAACCAAACAATTATGTAGCTCTAGAAATATAAGCGATTAAATCCAATGATTATTTTCAAAATGGCGGCTGTTTGAAAATTTTGAACCTAAATTACTCAAAAACCGTATGTTTTAACAAAATATTTCAAGGAAACTTTTTTATAGCCCTTTTGATTTTCTATCGGATGGTGTAACTGTCAAAACAATCGGATGAAGGATAATAGTTCAGTTATGTGTAAATAATTGAAGTCTAAAAAAAAAGGTGTCTTGAAATTTTGTTGGTTAAAATGTGCGGTTTTTTAGTAATTTAGGTTTGAAATTTCCAAACAGTTGCCATTTTTAAACTCATTATTGGATTTATTCGTTTATTTTTCTTGAGATACATAATTGTTAGGTTAAACTTTATGCTAAGTTTGAACTTAATCAGTCAAACCGTCCTTTCTCTAGATAAGAATTATTTTGTATAAAAAACGAAATTTAAAATATCTAGAAAACGAAACTTTTTTGAGCTTGTGTTTATATGAACTTTTTTCCTTATTTTGACCTATAGAACCATTCCTCGAAGTTTGACACTTTACTTATGGGACACCTGGATAATAGTTTTCCTTTGTTGTTTTTTTTATGCATTTTGCATGTTATCATAAATTGTTGTGTGAAATAATATATTAATACAAACTTTTTAGCACTTTATGTTGCAATTTTCTACAGATACTACTAGTAAATATAACACAGAGTAAATAAAACTCTTCCGGAAAACATTATCTTAATAATAGCTGAAACTAGAAACGGGAAGTTTGTTAAGAATGTTCTTTGTTTCATATGAGATGGTGGAGAATTTAAGTTTTATTTAATTAATTTAAAACAGCATTATTTACCAGAAACCCTATCCCGGCTATTACTAAAACTAAAACAATAAAAGAAAAATTGAATTTATGTTTTTTTTTTGTAATGTTAAAGGTATCGCAGAATTAAATTCCAAGTTATCATTCAACAACGTCTCTTAACTCTTTTGGAAAACTCTTTACTATAGTTCAGCTTGATAGAAAATAGAAGCTGTAAATTATGGTCGGAGTGTTTTGACTTTGCCATAAACCAGGAAAACATCGTTTAGTTTTTTATTTAAAAACAGAAGAAAATAAGAAACAGTTTTGGAAAACTCGTTACGATATCTGCATAGTGGCTAAAACTAAGGATGCAAAATATTTGTAGAAATGTTTTTTCTGCGCCTTTGGAGATAACGAAGGATACCTATTTTTAATTTATAATTTTTAAAACTGAAGAAAATATTTAAATCCTTTCGGAAAATTTTTGACTATATTTCATTGATGGCTGAAGTTGAAAACTTACAATTTACTAAAAATGTTTCTTTTTATGCCGTAACACATTACACTAATTACACATTTTGATAATTATTCTTAAACTGCAGAACATATGAAAACTCTTCTGAAAAACTCGGCATCATACTTAGTAACGGCAACTAGAAACGGAAAATTTGATAGGAATGTTTTTATTTTGTGTCGTTAGAAATAACTAGAATACATGTTTTGGTTATTTATTTTAAATCGTATAAAATAAGAAAACTTGTTACTACATTTCGGCAACTGTTGAAAAAATAAATTGTAATTTTTGTAGGCACTTTTTTAATACCGCAGGATTAATGATTAGCTATTTTACAATTTATTTAAAACGGAAAAAAATATTAAATATCTTGTGGTAAAAACGATGACTTTATCGCAAGAATTACTTCCTATAGAATGTTTAAATGTGAGTTTTAACTCTCTCGTCCAGCTTCTACAGTTAGAACCAACATCAGAGTTAATTATGTTTTAACCTATGGATACTGATAACTGACACTCGATTTACATATGCACTATGCTGCTACTCAATTTGTATTATGCTAGCACAAACTAAAGACCTTTTGTTCTTTACCAACAAGAAATATATATTTTTAAACAGACATTCTAAAAATATAACTTTTTTTGCAAGAATTAATCACAAAAATCTTATGGGAGTGCTATCAGAATAACTAATCTACTTAACACAGAAAAGTATATGTTTTAGTATTGTCTCCTTTATACTATATGTGATAGCCATGACCGGATTTTTATTCATTATTTCTACATGAATATTTCTAATCCTGTAAGTACAATTATTTTTTTAAAGATAATTAATTTTATATTTATCAATTTAAGAGAAAATCCTTTTTGTGAAGATGTAATTTCAGTACTATAGAAAACAGAACAGTTAAAATATTTGTGTCAGACTTATTATTCACTTTTACAATGTTTGCATATTATCCTATTTAAAAACATAGCAAATTAAAACTGGTTGAGTGTGCCTGTCTCAAGGATAGTAGAGTTGACTCCATAACAATATTAAAGATGTTATTCGTGGAAAAACAACCACCTCTTTCTGAATGCTATAGTATTAAATTCTTAAAAACTAAAGTAGATTGCATTAAAACTATCAAATATTAATTTATAGCATACCTATTGTTACCTTTGCCGCACAGTGGGTAGTCATATTTATTAGCCCTAATAAAACAAGGAAATGCCGGCACAAAGAGGGGATGTTAGGTCAGGTACTGGTGAGGTATCTTGGTAAACATCCAACGGGTAGTAAGGGTCGTAAACACTTGGCTTGCACTGTGGCCTACAAGTATTCAATTATAACTATTTTGTAGCTTAACATTACTGACAAAATTATTTATTTTAGGATAAGGAATTTAATTCAATTGTTTAAAATTTTCAAATGTAGGCCTATAATATGTTCTCGCTGATGGTGCGAGATTTCGTTTGATTGTTTCATTTAGGTGTGGATTGATCAATAGATAAAAGTTCGTACAAATCATTTAAAAGTGATCACTAAATTTAGAAATATACAATTACATTTTTTATGTTAAATACGAAAATACGTGGAGGGGGGAAAGTCTGAGAACTGCTTAATATTTGGTATATAAGGAAAATTTTAAGGTAGGTGTGATTGAGGACCTACTCTATGTATATTGCAATTATATTCACAACGGTTTAAGATATGGATGTGCGGTTTTTAACATTGATTATCTCTTAAATTTTTACATTGAAGTTATGTATCAGATGACCACTTTATTATTTATAAAAAAGTTACATTCAAAAAGGCAGATTCAAGATGGGATAAATTTTTTTTGACATATTAATAAAATAGTATTTTTACATAGAGTAGGTTCCTTAATCATAAATACCTTCCAATTTTCCTTACATACCAAATATTAAGCCATTCTCAGACTTTTCGAACACCCTGTAATTATAAGAGTATACTGCACTTAAAGCATTGATACTATCTCGTCTTAACATATAGATCAGCGTCGAAACTTCACTAGCTTTCAAACATGTAGTGTTGGTGAAAAGTATTTAACTGTTTTCTTATGAACACCTTTAAAATCAATAAACGGTACCAGGAACTGGCACATACTTTCTTACAAACATATTTAAATTATTAAACAGATTCACTGCGACTTCATAATTGTATGTGGGGTAGGAGAGGTGATTTATTAAAGTAGGAGATTAACTAATAAATATTATTATTATTATTATTATCTAGAGAGATAACTATTCCATCAATTTCGAACAAATTTGAAGCAAACACGTCAATTATGCCTGTATAGATGCACTACAAATTTTGAAAAACAACCCCCTCTATGGCCAAAAAACCCCCAAAAATCAGTTATTATTATTATTATTAGCTAAACGAAAATTCTTAGAAAAATGCTGTTTTTTGCATTAAAGGCTACAAATAAGCCAAATTTTATCAAAATCGTTAGAGGGGTTTTTTGTATAAAAAATAACTGATTGTTTGGGGTTTTTTTGCCAAAAAGGGGGTTGTTTTTTTTAAATTTTCAAACCCGTTTTTGGTGCATCCATACAGGCCTACTTGACATGTCTGGGGCAAATTTGTTTGAAATCGATTGAATAGTTTTCGCTCTAGCTTTATATACATACAGACATATAAGTACATACAGACATACATACATGAATACATACAGACATACAGACAGACATTTTGTAAAAAACATTTTTTGGACTTTGGGGGTCCCAAAACGGATATTTCCACAAAATATCAACATCGATTTTTTTTGCGATCACTATACTTTCTCTGTACTATAGTATAGATAGAAAGTAAAACGGTTTGAATCATTATTATTGTGTTTTGTGTAGCGCTAGTCTATACGGTTTGTTATTAAATAGGTTCAGTCCTCTTTCAATGTAGTGACATAGTATGTTTAATTTTTGGGCATACAGTATTACTTAATAAAATTTGTAATATTTAGGTAGTTTTTACAAGAAATGTATTTATATATCAAGCTATATGTCATTAAAAACTTGCATTTTACTACAGAGTAAACATACTTTAATTCTGGTCAGGAAGCTTTTGGCAGTTATTACAATAAACTAGGAGAAACATCAGTGAGCTTCGCATGCATATACTCTTATAACCTCCGCACAAGTATTTTATACACTTTTGCATTAAACTTGTAAGTACCCTAACTAATGATAATAAATGGGATTAATTGTTTAAATCAAATTATTAAGTAAATGATATATAACAAGAATTATAAGAACTGTTAAAAATAACCAGCATAAATTAGGTTCTCTTCAATATAAATCTAACCTACAGACTACTCAATCAGTAATTAATTGAAACAATATAAGTAACAGATGATTATTGTACCAACACTTAACATCGTCAATGTGCTCTTCTATGTCTTTTATATAGTCAAATAGTTAGTTTTTTTTAAACTATTTAAGATTTTTGACCATAGGCCTACATTTTAAATATTTGGAGATATAACCAAACTTTAAAGGCAAAGTATGTATATGTTTAAAAATCATTATTTGGTATTTAAGTAGAAATAAGTAGTATTTACACTAGATCTGATTGTTAGGTAATAATTTTACATATTGTCATTTATATTTATCAAAAATTCTATATTATTACTGTTGGAAACTTGAAGTTAAGTACTCGAATTAAATTTTGATAGAACTCCATATATCATAAGCAAAGTTTGGTCAAATTGTTAATTCTGAGTAAAACATAAAAATACAAAAATCAATTATGAAAACCGATTACGGCCGCCAACTTAAAACAAAACCATAAAATCAAAACTTTTAAAATGTTCTTTTAAAAGATATTTATAATAATTGGGTAACTCTCAACTACAGTAAATATTTCTTTAAAAATTACAGCCACGTCCATAATATACTTTTTGGGCCATTGGAATTTGAAAACAAATATTTCTCTTAGATTAATTTGAGTTGCAAAATATTGAAGTTTTAGCAGAAACCAAGCTAAACCGATTCTGGTATTAAAATTAGTATATATAACAATGGATTGACCATACTTTAAAACATTTTTGTTGAGATATTTGCCATATTAGTTCTGGTTAAAAAAAATAAAGAGAACCCAGAACTAGAATACTAGAACTGAGACGTCTGGAAAACAAAAACCTATGTATAAAAGAATGAGAGAAACCACTGTCACAAGGCACCGGCGTACAAAGAATGAATCTTATTTTTTTTAGGTAAGTCAACATAGGTCTAGTTTTATTTTTTCTATTTAGTTTATATATGTGTTAGTTCTTCACTAGACAACGAGAGTTTATTCATACTCTCAAAATGTCACGTATTATTTCCTATACAAAAATTATTGCAATTATGTAACAACAACCAACAACAAAATGTAATAATAAACCGATTAGTTTACTGCCTATACGTAAAGTTCTCAATTATACTATTTTAATTTCAATTTTTGGTACTCATGGACTATTTAAAAGCTTAAAACTTTTAATTCATTATTTAAATGTGTATGGTATAAACCATATTAAAAATTAAAATAATATAATAGTACACTTGCATATCTATTTTATAACAGAAAAATTATTGTCTAATTATTATACATCTAAAATAGTCATTTTGAAATAATCAAGTAGTCTAGCCATAATTAGAACTCCTATTTTCCATATGTTACAAAGAATAAACCATTTAAAATATAATAATATCAACCTATTATATCCATTTGTTTTCTTAAACCCCTAATATTTGAATTTAATTTACACAGTTAATATAGCCAGGTAATAAATGTCAATACAATTATATTTTTAGCTTAATTAGGCGCGCTCTGTAGATATCTTAAATACTCTCCCTCAAAATCCGCTCTTTGTTGGTGACTTTTCTTAAAATCATTTATAAAACTTATAATATACTTCAAATGAAATAATCAGAGCAGCCCTATAGCATTTAAATTATAAGTTTAACATATTTTGATGGTGAACGCAGTACATCTGGCTAAGGAATCACTCAGTTATGTTACTTATAAACTTATTACACAAATTAAGGCTACGTGGTTTCATAACAACTCCATATTTCATATTGATAACTCCACTACAGTCACATAGATTTAATGTAAGCTTCATTACGGTATATACATTGTAATTAAAGTCATTAGCACAATTTTGGAATTTTATCATCAAAGTCAAAGTTTTGTGATGTTCAGGGTTTAGAAAATAAAATATAAGTAGAGGATAATGTAAGTTTTTTGGTAATTAGAATGCCAGAGTTAGGTTCTTACTTTTAGTAGTCGTGGAAGACAAAAACAATAGTGACTATTTAAAAGGAATTTCATTTAAAAACATACACCGCATCTAACAGGCCATCCGAGCAGTTCATACTAGAGCAAACGAATCAGTTTAGCCAAAAACTGAAACCCCACAAATTCTTTTCTAAAGAAACTAAGGAGAGTGTTTTTTTTCATTTTTCATTTAACTGTTGGAAAAGTGACCAAATTCGATATAGATTGAAATTATATATCATAATCAATGTTTGTTAAAATTGTAAGTTTTGAGAAAAACGGCTAATTAGTAGTAAATAAAAATACGCAAACAGTTTATTGTCACTAACTTGAAACGGGAACAAAAAATATATAATTATATTTTTAAACGATACTAGTAAACGAGCTATAAAATGATGATACCCATGTTTAAATTAAACATTTCTTCAAAGTTGCATTAACCACCAAAAGATGCATTTTAGAGCTCTGAAATATGAAATAATATATTATGTTTAGATTTTTTCATTTCAAAATAGTGGGGTTTAATTAGTTTGCTCACTAGGGTATTATTATGGTGGCCTGTTACACTTTGAATATGTAGATTGACTTGTTTCTTTTCCTTTAAAATGCTACATCAAAGCTTAAAACATTTAATTAACTGTAAAAAGTACGGTATTGACCTTAATAGAAATAATAATAATACAATAGAACATTCGCACATTTAAGTGTGCAATTTATATACAATTAAAATTGTACGTCTAAAATTAATGTTTTAAAATAACGAGATATAGTAAAAATAATAAACATTTACCAGATTAAGTAATGATTTCGAAATTTCCAATAGTAGACCCTACATATTTATAGTTTATCTGTTTTACAACTAATGAACTAAAATGCTTATTTAACCTTAAAATCCACATATAGAGTAAGTATTGCAAATTAATTTAAAACTTTTTGATTTTGTCAAAACAAAATTGTTGTTCTTTGCAGAAATTTAACAATGCATGGATACTTTACAAATCCATAATACAAATTTGAATTTATTTAGGCTATCAAATTAACCCATAGTTAAGGAGCTTATTATATTTGCCAAAACTTAATATTTTCCCGTTTTGCCTATTTTAATTTACAGCTTTCCTTAAACTATTTATGTTATTTCTCCTCGTGATATTTCGTAAGTATTATATTCCATAAGTCGAATGGAGTATTTTTATGTAACACAGTATTTAAAAATAGCATGCACTTCAAATCACTGACTTATTTAAATCCATTTAAATCAACTTGTTTCTAATTGTTACAACTACAAGACGAGATGTAAACTTATTTCTAAATACGTCTAAAATATGTCTAATCAAACATTAAATAAATTAAAAAATAGTAAAAGATATTTAGAAAAACCCATCTCTATTTCCTTAAAGATTTAATGCTGGTTGAAATATTGAGAAACAACTAAGTTGTTCAGTTGTTAAAAGTGAAAGCTAAATCACATGACTAGCTGCTACCTGCCTTCTCTCCCTTTGTCCCGAACGCACCCAGAACGTACCCAATAACTATGTAGTTTAGAGTTTTCTACATATTTGTCAATGGTCAGTTTGTTTCATTTGACCAAATGTTGAAAAACATATGAAGAACAATTTCATCCTAGCTTAGGTAAACGTATTATTTTAATTACAACTGGAAATTATTTGCTATTCAATATGGCCAATAGCATCGTTGCTTCAATGTTCTCTACTCCCGTTTCCATCGTAACGATTTAAAATGGAAATTGTAAAAAAACTTAAAGATTGACATTCTGGCTTGAAAATTGTTGTAGATATTTAAATTTCCAATATTCCGCTTACTATTTTATTTTGTGTGTAATAATTTAGCAAGAGACCGCTCTTACAGGTACGAAAATGGCGCGGCGGTTTTAACAAAACGATTTACTTTTTTAATCAATGCTAAATCTCGTTTTGAAATTATACATTAAACATAGTCCATTTTAACACATCAGAAAAGTTTTGAAACCAAATAAGTAAATCAATGTACTTACTGATAAACTAAAAAATATTAAAAATTTATGTGAACTGAATTCAAATCGTTACTTATTTTGAAATATTAAAACAAACCAAAAAGCAGGACTAATAATGCCTATAAAATACATTTATCTGTAGTATAAATAATGTCATCCATCTAATTCATTGATATTCATGAACTTCAATATTTTTACTGCATGACTAAGTTAGGAACACACATTTGGAAATAAATAATAATTTTAAATATTGAATACAAAGAATTGATATAGGCAATGCTACTGACAATTTTCATTGTACACAATGTCTAAACAGAAATATTTTGTATTAAAACCAAAATATCTTAACATAAAAATTATTGTGTGGAATCTTATCTAGATTTTTAACTAATGCTGTTGATAAAAAAACAAATCAGTATTGAAGCAGTATTCACAGGAATTGCTTGCAAACGCAATCGGTTTAAGTTAGTATTTTTGTATTTTGTGTATCACAAGGCTTATACAATCTGTTATTATAAAATAAGTATTTTTTCGCTCTAGTGTCACAGTGTGTTTAATTTTTGAGCGTACTAAATGATAAAACAAAAATATTTGAGTTTGAAAAATGTTGAACAGTTTTTAAGTAGTTTATACGCATTGTACTAAACTGTTTACAAACAGGTGAATATCTTCTTGTCCGTAGAAGCTATTTGCAACTATTTTAATATACTAGGGAATATTTCTGTGTGTTTCGCACATAAATAGGATTTATTTTATGTATTTAAAAAATGTTCTCCATTTTAGAAGTAGCTACTGTTTACATAATTTTCTGCCATTGTTCTTTTACAGAGTTAATGAATCAAGTTTATGTAAATTTAAATAAGGACATAACTTTTACAAAAATATGAGATCAATCAAGTTTAATATCTATTAGTATTTCAATTATTTTCTCGACTAAGCAATAATCAATTCAAAAGTAGCTATAATTAGTCATTCCACAATATATCAGTTTTATAATTTTCAAATACAAAAAACTATTACAATAAATGTAATTATTGTACTCCCATCTTCCATTTTACATACATATACAATAACATACAAATGAAACTAAAGATTCCGAAATTTTCTATCATACTTATTTATAATTTTCCTCATTAATCAAAAAGTTTATTTGAACTTTAATTTTGTCTATATTTGTTATTCGAGTACTTATACAAATCTGTTAAATAAAATACTTATTAGATGTCGTCAACATAGTTGTTCTTGAAAGGAATATAACAATGCTTGACCACTCTACTTATCCATAAGTTTTTAAAAGACAAATAGCTTTTTTTTAAACTACTTTATGCTTAAAATTTCTTTAACTTATTTGTAAATGTTAGAATTTACAAACACTTATCATGGGCGGATCCAGCCGATTTTCAAGGAGGGGGCTGTCTACTATCCGGGCAGGAAAGGGGGGGGTGTAAAGAATATTTGTTTTGGAATACAGTGCTTGAAAACGTCTTTTTGGACTATTTCACGATCACCCATTTTGAATAGGAATTAAGGATTACATGCTTTACCGAAAAATAAAGTTTTGCGAGTATTATAACAAATTGTAGAGAATAAACCATAGTATTGAACTGTATACTTGAAAATTTTAAATAGATTTATTCTAAAAACTTATTTCACTAAATTACAACATTACAACAACTAATCAACATTCTCACCAACGTATAGTACCTATATAGTTCCAGCCAGACAGGAAAAGGTTACGGCTAACGCGCCTGGGGCGTTGAAAATGTACATATTTCACAGAAGTACCAAATACCCGAATAGTTCAGAACACTAAACCAGGTTTTCCTTATAGTAGTAGTTCTGTGAACAGTAGACCTCTCTCGTTGAAATAACAAATGTGTTTTAAGCTCAGGTTAAAAATAGTGTGCCAGTAAGGAAGTAAGTACAAGGTTTAGCCAGTGAAACATTATTTTGCAATTAACGCGATTCCGGGATTTCTAGTTCTCGTTTTTTTTTCTTTTCTTGAGCTTTAACTGCCAAAGATTTTATTTTAGAGGCATTGTGTTTTATATAGGTTAATGTTAATAATGCGTAAGATAGCTAAAAATATCGCGTTATAGAAGGACAACATAGAATTAAATATTTACATACTTAAATAACTAAAACTTAACAATGTATTTACAGTTCCATAACTTCCATATCATATTCCAATATTAGAAATAATGAAAACAAACTATGTTAAAACGTCGTGATATTGATCTCAATCCATGTACCAACACTTCCCACGGTGTCCAACGGTCATTTTTTGTGGTTACCGGACATTAGACCACACGGACATTCGACCACATATGAAAATATGCGGACATTCGACCACACTTTTGGGCCAACTACCTGGGTTGGGTCAGTTAGGGATATGTAAATATTACTCGCCGGACAATTCATCACATTTTTAATCTGGCCGATAACAGTATGATTATATTTAGTTATTATCACATTATATAATAAAAATTAAAAAAAACTAAAAGGTTCTAACCTATAGTATTTAGTGACAGTATGTATACTTTTTACTTGCTCTGGCCGATAACAGTATGATTATATTTTGTTATTATCATTATCACATTATATAATTAAAAATAAACCTAAAAGATTCTAACCTATAGTATTTAGTCACAGTATGTTTACTTAGTTGAGTTTATAAACTGTTCGTTTCTACACAAAAAAGAACAAGACAAATCCTGTAGCGCTGGGAGAACGCTGAGAAAAACATGTCGGCTCTTTACAATGTAAATTCCCGTAAGGAACATTTTGATTTGAAAGTTTTTAATATTGTACATGTTGAAGATGGTTAAATATTGCTTTCCCAATGAATATGTATAATGAATGTGTATAAATACTATATTTATAAAGAAAAAAGTTAAGGTTTGTGTATTTATAGTAGTTTCGATTGACAAGCTAAATTAAACAAATACCCTTGCATGGTAGAACACTAAGACACGACTCTAGGTCCCTAGCTGACCCAAACTCAAAAGTGTGGCCGAATGTCCGCTGTGGTCGAATGTCCATGAGGTCTAATGTCCGGTCACCATTTTTTGTATGTTCTTTATCGCCGAGCGGTTTCATTTGTTTCATCTCATTTTGTAATTCAAGTAAAGCTAAGACATATACTTTTATGAAATTTACAATGATAATTTACAAGTATACAGTTTAATTCTTTGATTTATTCTCTACACTTTCTTATCCTCTACACTTTCTTATTATTATATGTAATTTTTGGGCAAAATATATATTCCTAAATTACTATTCAAAACTAGTAGGTTCAGGCTTAGTTTTGTTAACAGTCTTGCAGTAGGAACATAAAAACTAGTGTTTTCAATATAAGAAATCTGAAATTGATAAATATTTTTATACATTTCTATTTATAACTAAATTACGAAACGTTTTTAAATTTATGAAATAATTAGCTACAATAATTTTTACTACTTTTTATGTAGGCCTAAATTTGAACTTTTTCCTTTCGTTACTGAACATGCTTGTTTCTTGAGCTAATAACTTTGTTAATTTTACTGCAATAATGTTTTTACATGCATATATGAATTCTTTGAACCTTTATCTACAAAAAAGCTATGGAACACTTTTGAATTGGTTTAGAATAAACGTATAATAACATGGTTGAAATACAAAACTTGGACGATTTTTAACAAATTTGAAGTTTACGGCCATGTTGTGAGCTTACCGTTAGAGATACGGGAAAACACCAAGAATACAATTTTGTTGAAAATCAAATTTGCTACCCGAAAAATGTTGTTAGTTTTTAAATTCGACTTACGGTTAAGCCACAAGCTGGCTTTGGAAAAAAGCTTACACTGAGAGAAACGGTCC
>JAGFPH010006476.1:0-13694 GCA_018207615.1 Philaenus spumarius | reverse complement strand
CAAATACGAAAACTGTTTACGGCCGCCAACTTAAAACAAAACCAAGAAAATATTAACTTTTAAAATACCTCTATAATTATGTAACACCGTACTACAGTAAATATTTCTTCCACAATCACAACCTCGTCCAAAATATACTTTTTGGGCCATTTGAATTAGAAAACAAATACTTCTCTTAGATTAATTTTTGGTGCAAAATATTGAAGTTTCAATAGAAACCAAGCTAAACTGATTCTGGTTTTATAATTAGCCTAGTTTCTAATAATGGATTGACAATATTTTAAAACAAAAGTTGTTTAGACATTTGCCATGTTAGTTCTGGGTTCCTCTTTATTTTATTTTTTTTAACACACTGTATTCCAAGAAATAAAGAGGAACACAGAACTAGAATACTAAAACTGATGTATCTAGAAAACTAAATATATTAGAATGAGAGAAACCACTGTGACCAGGCACCGACTCACAAACAATGACCTTATTTTATTTTTTATAGTAATGCGATACATAATGTGGTGCAATATATCATTATATAACAATTTTAAAATAACATTTTTACTGAAGTAAGTTAGGCGTACCCAGTTTGTTATACTTTTAAAATTAGTAAATTAGTTTATTATCATCTTTAAGTTGATTTATTATTGTTTCTTCTTTACTCTTTACTAAAGCCTAATTCAGGTCTTCAAACCACTTCATAATTTGTTAAACATTTCCCATTTCAAAACAAAAACAATTGATCTAGTGCCCATGAGTCATAATATATGTCGTTTGTTATTCGCCTAATATAAATATTCCCCAAACTCAACTATGTTAATTACAAAAAATATCTCTCCTAATCCTATTTATAGTTAAAGGTTTTCTTAATACTATTCGTTGTTATTTTAAGTCTCTGTGAGTATTTATAAAAACACGATATTTAAAATGTAATTTATAACAAATTTACTGCATTCAGTAAATTTGTTTAAATGTATGTTTTTTAAGTGCAAAAATTACGAGAAGACTTATCTATAGGCCTACTTATATCTAAAACTAAATCGAAGAATATCAAAATTAAGCATTGATATAAGATATCTGCTTTATTTTCTAAACATTATATGATGACTGAAATGTTGAAAACAGCGGTTCTCCTTATAACTAAATTAGGTCAGAGATTAAAATTATAGAAAATATGCACTAGCCCCGCTCTGTCTCATTGTTGTCGTCAAAGAAGAAATAACAACAACAGGCTTCCTATAAGCACACTAAAAGTCCCTCCTCCCCGGAACTTGCCGCCATCTAGTACTTTAAGTCACTTTAAACTTGTTATTATAAGTGAATATATAAACTATTTTTTTTAGTAGTATCAATCGGATCTTTAAGTGAATTCGATATACTCTGAAGAAATATTTAACTGCTCTTTAAAATTATTTATTAAAACTCCTAATCAATTTCAACTGAAATAATCAGCATATAGCATTTAAATTATAGAGAAAAGTTATTAACAATCCTCTGTTTAGAAATTATTGAAACAGGAAAAGTTGTAATCCTACTATTTATCACAAGCAACTCAACTTCAAGCACACAATTCAAAACAAAATAAAAGTTGATGAGTTTATTTAGCATGAAGTGTTTATTTGATAGTAAATATTATACAAATTATGGCTACGTGTTTTCACAACAACCATATTGCTAAATCCACTGCAGTCAACTAGATTTAATTTAATCTTCGTTAAATAGATTGTAATTGAAGTAATCTGCTGTTTGGAATGTAATCGTCAAAGTCCAAGTTTTGTGAGGTTAGGGATGTACAAAGGTATAAGTCAAGAATACTGTACTTATTTTTGGTTAGAATACCAGCGTTTAGGTTATTACTTTTAATAGTCTTGTAAGATAAATGGTGACTATTTTGAACCTTAGTAATACGTTTATAAAAAAGTTGTTTTGTTTAGATCACCGGAGCAGTCCGTAAAAAGAGCAAACGAATCAGTTTAGACACACACGGAAACCCCACAATTTCTTACCTAAAGAAACTAAGGAAAGTGTTTTTTCATTCTTCATTTAACTTTGGAAAATTGACCAAATTGGTTATTGAATAAAATCATATACTATAATCAATGTTTGTTAAAATTGTGACTTTTGAGTAAAATGGTTAATTAGTAGTAAATAAAATTACGCAAACCGTTTATTGTCACCAACTTGAAACGGGAACAAAAATGTATAATTAAATTTTTAAACGATATTAGTAAACGAGCCATAAAATGATGATACCTATGTTTGAATTAAAAATGTCTTCAAAGTTGCATCCACTACCAAAATATGCCTTTTAGAGCTCTGAAATATGAAATAATAGTTTATGTTTAGATTTATTGTTTAGTTATTTATTGTTTAGATATAGCCAATACTAAGGATAATTTCCACTATACACATTGTCTAAACATTAATATTTGTTATTAAATCCAAAATATCTTAACATAAAAGTTGTATTAGTTGTAAAGTTGTATAAGAGTTGCGTACAATTTTAACTAGCTTTTAAACTAGTACTGTTGATAAAAAACAAATTACGAAACTAAACCACTATTTTTAACAATTACTTACCAATGGATAGTTATTATTAATGCATTTTGTGTAGCACTAGACTTATACGGTCTGTTATTATTCAAGTTTTTTGCTCTTCTGATGTGGAGTCATTGTTGAACATTCTTTATAATAAAACAAAAATATATGAATTTTAAAAAGTTCACCAGAAATTTGTAGGTAGTTTATACATTTCGCTTGAAATTTGCATTTTAGTTCAAAGGCCATGCAATGCATTAAACTGTAGACAAACGAGTAAACGTACCTTAATTTTTGTTCGTATAAGCTTTTGAAAATCATTTTAATATACTAGGGGAAACTTTAGTGTACTTCGCACGACAACAAACTTACAACTTACAAAAAAATATTGTATAGATTCCTAGTAATCACAAATATAACCAATAAATTAAAAATATACATAATTAATTGATTCAAAGTATTAAATCAGATGTTAATTGAAATATTATAGTAACAAGATGATTACTATACCAGCACTGAAATGATGTTCAATGAGCTTATTCATGTATTTCAAGTAGTCAGATAGCTTTTTTAAACTATTTTATTCTTAAAATTTCATTAAATTATTTGTATATTTTAGAATATACAAACATTCATTATATATGAAAATAATTAAGGATCACTACTTCAATGTGATCAACAAAATAAATTTGTTGTTATTTTAAACTTTTTAAACACTTAACATAAGTTTATAGTATAAATTTCTTTGAAAATAACCCCATCACCAAACTATGCCTTTTTACTATTCACTGGGATGTATTTAAAAAAATATTTATCTTTGATTTTTACTTTCTCCCCCCTATACGTAGCATATGGAGAAAGTATTGTTTACGTACAAACTTTCGAATTTGAATTTTTAGTGCAATTATCTGTTTTGGTGCTCCCTGAACCCAAAAATATTTTTAATAAAATAATTTGTTTTGGTGCTCTCTGAACCCAAATTACTACCATTGGGCCATTGGACCATTGGACCATTACTGAGTACTAACATTGGACGTGTCAGGTCGTTTCAAATGTGATATGGCCTTAAATTCAATAACAAAAACCTAACTACAAAATAAATTATAAAATAAATAAATAATTGTATTATAAGAACAAAATATGACGGACAAAACTATTAGGTCTACGTTCTGTTGAACAATACACTTGTAAGAAGTTAAACCTATTTTGCAGTAGGTTTTGGAAGAAAAATTTAACTATAAACACTTTTTCTCAAATCAATGCATCTAATATTTTTTACTTTAAAATGGAAAGATTCAAACTATTTTCTTTGTTCTTAGGATCACATTCGTGGAGCCAAGTCTTGCAAATTATTTTCAAACCAACTACATCAAAATGAAATTGTCTTCAAAGGTTCTTACATTTCCTTTGCAAGTATATTTTAAACATAACATAAGAACCTAATGTAAAATTATCAAACCATATTGTAGAAATGTTAACAACGCCGGTTTTGTCGGATGAGTAATACTCTATGTCTGAAGAAATGAATTTAACAATAGAAATATTTCTGACAATTATTACCCTTGTGGCAGCCCCTCGACCCTAACGTAGAGTACGTTCACTCTAACAACATTGTTTCGTTATATAGACATATTCTACAAAATAATTTGGATTTTTTAAAGTTGAAATCATGAAGGTATAATTGAAGACATACGTAAACGTTTACATTTTAATTTTTACTGTAAAAACGATTTAGTTGGAATTGGGTTTGGTATTTTAAGTAAATCAATAAAGTACATTTGTTAAAACATGATTTGACGAAAATTATGGTGCTATTCTGTGCTAAAATATTTTTGTGTTTGTTCAATTCTAGAGACTCCTAGAAGCAATTTTACGTTTTAGTTAATTCAAGTTTCATCTTATTGTAAATTGAGCATCTGTCAGTTGCAAGATATCTGTAATATAACAAATCTTTTAATTTCAAAGATATAAAAAAAATATTTAAGAACGAAAAGAAAACCAGAAATTTATTTCGGCACATTTAGTTATTTGAATTAAACTGTCCATGCAGTAATTCTACTTAATAACTTTTTGAAATAGATCACACATTTTAAAATTGCTTTTGTTATCACATTATTATGTAAGCTTGAATTACATTTTATCTACCTTATTTCGTATGTGGATGAAACTATGTTACAAAGTTAGGAAATTTTTTTATAATTTTGTAGCCTGGTTGTCGTCAACCTGCTTCATAGTATTAACAGCATAAGGTTAGTCTTTATCGTTTGCAAAATTTTGTTTCAGATTCAAATAAAAATCACGACTATAGAGCCGATGGTATTTTGGAATACAGTACGTTAAAAATTGTATACATAATGAAACATATTGTGTAAATTTTGTTACTGCAGACGTACTGCAGCTGCGGGTTATTAATGTGGCAGAAGAAACAATTGATTCATTTTCACTAAACAGATTGTATCTTGTGTGGCGGTTCGGATATGTTTATGGAAGAATTACATTTTTTTATTCAGCTGTATAGTAAATGCGACAGAATTTTATAGGAGATGTTCATCTAGATTTATTAAACAACAATAAACAAAGAAATAATTACACCACACTATATGTTTAAAGTAAATATTAAATCCGAGATTCTAGATATGACATTATAGATCACTACGCAATAATTTTAGTCCTATTGTTATCACAAGTTTATACATTGCAACCTCAAGTTAGGCCTGTTCAAACTATTGCCTATAAACTAAACAAACACAATGTTTTGACTGATTTTTCAAATGTATACAACGGTACAAATATAAATTCTGCTTTTGAAACATTTTTTGAAATATTGCAAAACAATATAGATTTATGCGTATGTTACAAATTCCTGACGTCTATAAAACAAATTTTATTAAACCCTGGATTACGAACTACATATGTTTTTAAATTAATAAAAGCAACCAGCTACATAGACGATTAGAAACATCCCAATGGCCCAAAAATAAATGAAAGTTTTAGAAAATGTAAAAGTTGAGATACAGGTTGACATAAAGGAGGCTAAATTATATTGTTTAAACATTGTAAAGGAAATTCAAGGTTGCTAAATGAGGTCAAAGGTCAAAGACGCGAGTCTTAAAAAGGTAGGCTATACATTTTCTAAAGGAAAATGGAACTGATACTACTGCTAATGAGTTTTATTCTTATTTTTTTAATTCTGTAAATGTTTTGGAACACCATTTCTAACAAATTGTTCTACATTTTCAATGTACAAGGTCATTTTGGACCACGAAACGAAAATGTTTATATTTTTATCAAAAGTAACACCGGACGAAATTGAAAAAAAAGATCCGTGAGCTAAAGTTAGACAAATCTCCAGTAAATCACTTACACAGAGTTTGATGGTGTAAGTGCATCTTTGCTCAAGGCTATCAACATTCACATAACGGATGTAGTATAATTTTTAATAAACCTAACTTTTGTGACTGGCATGTTTCCTGATAGACTTAAAGAGGCCGTAGTTGTACCAATTTTCAAAAAAAGTGACAAGGAAATCTATTTCCAAACCTATTTCTCTGATATCTTTGTTTCCAAAGGTTTTTGACAAAGTGCTAAAGTTCATAATAATATTTTTTTTAAGAAATTTTTTAGCAATAATCAGTTTGGGTTTAGAGATTGTTTTGGTACTGAAGATGCACTCTTAAAATTTAGTTCCTCTATTTATGATGGCTTAAATATAGTAATGTGTAACTGGGATCTTCTGGATATAAAAAAAAAAAACACGCAATATCTATTATGTACACAATATCCTATGGATGTTTTACATACGGAGTGGAAATACAACATTAGTACATAACCCAGATAGAATGAAACTTCGGAGTTGTGCGCCACATCCTGTATATTAAAGACAAATAAGATTTTTTGCGAAATTTTATTAATTCGTCGGTCAGCCCAAAACTTTTAAACAATATACCTGAATATATATAAAAAAATACAAATTCTAAAACGTTTTTGATGTATTTGAGGCTCTGGTTACACATTTTAGACGATACATCGAGCACTTAAAATATTACAACTTAATGGTCCTCTTTAGTGGCGGTCATCTTGGGGTAAGAGCAATGTTAAATTTAAAACCATTTGTTTTGTTAATTTTTTATAATACATTTCTTGCAAAGTCTCGTTTTAACCACAGTCACAATAAGCATCCGTTTTGCGTTTCACATTTAAAAAAAATCCCTTTTATTTTTCACGTCATTGACATTTTTTTAAGTACTAAGTTTTTGTTTTTTTTTTCTTTGCACAGTAAAAATTTATAATTAAAAGTGAATCGCAAGCCGGATCATCAATTTTATAAAGAATATTCAGTTTTTTTTTCAGCACTCAATTACTAAAGATGGATTTATAAAATGTATAGTTTTCTAGATTTAACATTAAGCATTTTCAACTGCCTCTTTTTTAAACATATTCTTGCATAAAAACAAATCTTTCATAAAGTAAAGTGTACCTTTTTTTTTTGGTAGCCTAAATGGATTGTTGTTAAATTTTACAGGACAACAATTTTACTGGTAGACAATTTTTACAGGATAAATTGATAAATTGATTGAAACTCGAAAATACAACAACTCTAATAATAATAAAATAATATTAAAGTGATAAACTTTAAAGACTTAGTTAGTCCATGTATACCAATTATCCTTAAGGAATCTTACAAAGCTTGAAAGCTTTTTTTGTATTGAAATCTAATTATAAATAGGTACCACAAATAACAATTTGTCCCAATTTGAAACATTTAGAAAGTTTTAGAAAATGTCAATTTAGTTGATAAAGTACCTCTGTATTATCCAAAACATTATAAGAAAAGCTTTTACAGCTGAAGCAAATGCTGTCAATTGTTTTTACAGAAATGTTTTCCGACTTCAAACACTAAAATTAAATTGAAAAAAATAAAATTACTAAAGTATTAAGTTCTTAAAACGAAAAGTCTGGCTCATGTCTGATTACATTTTTATAAGTTCCGAAGTTCGGAAGATATTGTGAAAACTGTGTAAATGGATTTATTCTTTTCAAAAAATATATATAATTCGTATTAATCAAGTAATTATTTTTATTTTTAACATTGGGTAAAAATAAGTGCCAGATTCTTGTTCAGCATCCCAAAAAACAATAGGAAAATGAGTTTTACGAAAATCGGTAAAGAAATGAAGAACTTACTATAATTTGCATATCGTCTATTGTGTAGAAGTAAAATATTAAACCAATAAACCATTTATACCATGCAGTAAACAATAAACAACCCTCCCTCAACTATGAATAGGTAGCAGGTAGAAGGGTAAGTAGGCAAGGCCGGGCCGGACCGGGCCGATGGCCTGGTGCAGTTAGGAAAGCGAACGAGTGAGACTGGCCGGTTTAAAACTTAAAACTATCTGAATAACAGTATTTTGTATATATAACTTGTATAAAACAGATCAACTATTGATGGTCTCAGTTACGACGCTAAGTTGGGTGTATAAGAAATTGTATAAGTTTTTTGTAATTGGGTCCCTTATTTGTTGGTTTTGAAATGTTGATCCGATGCTCGAACACGAAAGAGCCACAATAAATGTTGATCGAAAACGATCAACCTACCCTGGTTAAAAATAACAGCAAAACCAACAAATGATTACGTGAGAAATCTATATATATATATATATATATATATCACTGAGGATGACGACTTTGACGTTGAAACGCGTTTGGTAACTAAACGTATATGAGTGAGAATAGTGTTATTTTTATTCTTGGTAGTTATCAACAATACCCATAATTAATCTAGAAACAAAATATTTTAATATTTTTTGGGTCAAATATCGCAACAATTACTGCGTTACTGAACAGGGACCGATTTTATTAAATTTATCTGCTAATTTTACGTAAATTAAATTAAATTTTACACCTTAATTAACGGCCTACATATTTCAATAGGGATTCGATTCTGTGAGTAATTTGAAACACGGGTGAGATCTTTCGCCAGCTGTAACTCTCTAACGAAGCATTTCCGGACCTATGAATATATGAACTTTTTCATTATTTTTTGCCAGTGGAATCAGATCAGAAATTGCTCGGAACATTATACAAATAAATTGTTAGTTTAGCTCATAATAACATTAAAATATTTTGTTTCTAGAGCAATTAAAATATTGTTGACAACTACCAATAAATAAAATTTTCCTTTTTTTGTCAATATATCTGTTATCCTTTGAGCTACAGACAAAATAAAAACATCATTGTGTTTGTCATTAAAAAGGTAAATTGTTTTGTCTCTTGCAATTTTTTCGTAAATTAAGCGGTTTTTGAGATACTTGACATTAAAAATTATAAACAGCAGCCATTTTGAAAATATTTAAAATAATTTTGTAATTTTTTGTACAGTGATAAAAGGCTACGCAACAAATAGGTGTACACAGTTTAAGCTCATTATCTTTTCTACTTCAAAAAATATTAAGTATTTTGTAAAAAACCATCACATACAGACAGACAGACAGACGAAAAAATAAGCAAAGTAGACCCATGTTTATATTGTGAAATATTTTTATCTGGATCCCAGGAACATATCCACAAAAGGGGTCCAGAGAGTTCGGGGACACCCTGTATAATTAAACTCAAACAATAGCTCATTCCTATGATTTTATGTATCAAAAAAATGTAAAAAGATGAATAAAAAACCAAACTATACGAAAAAGAACGAAGAAACTGAATTAACTAACTACAAATTATAGTGTGTATTCTCCAATAAATGAATGAAAGTGAGCTTAAAACGCACTAATGGGGTGGAGAGTGTTGGACAGAAATCAGCAGGTATATAGAACAACGGAAGTAATAGAGCCATGACATAGGCTGCGAGATCTGTTTATTGAAATCAATTTCGTTTGTTATCCAGAAACTACTGCAACCTTTTTAGCGAATTTCCATAGGAAAAATGAGCTATTGCAGTGGCCCTTATGATGAGACCCAAGGTCGGGAGTAGCAAATGGGCACCAATCATGTCCCCAGAACACGTTTTGGGGTGTCATTCAAATTCATATTTATGTATGTATGTGTGCGCACTCTAATGGACGCATTTTACGTCCGATTTGGTCCAAATTTGGTACACGTGTTGGTTGTCTATGTCGCTCGGACAAGTTCGTTATCCAAATAAATCCAACAACCGGAAGTACGTTTTTTGACCGGAAATAACTATTTTTTATTTTGAGATATTTACTACGAGAATTACATATTTTTAGAGTTTTTCCTAAAAATATAAATGTAGGCTGTTATTCTGCAAATTTTGTTTTTTTACGCGACCTTATAGCTCGCTTGGTTCCCCCAAAATCGACCAATACGTAAAATACCATAAAAGTACCCGGTTCGAAGCCAAGTGGTGCAAACTCGCGAGGCCACTAGGCGCAAACTAATTCTACTAATATATTACGTACACACAGACAGCAGTTCAACGCCTTCCTGAGTAGACCTATTTCCCAAATTGTTGGTTGAAACCCTAAAACATAGGCATATAAACTTAGGGCTATTTTTTGAAATTTGCTCAACTCACGTCAGCGGTCCAGCTGCGTGGTCGAATTATTTTATTTGCAATTGGGCAAATAGTACAATGCTAAAATTTAATTATTCAAATTACATTGAAGTAAAAGTGGATGTAAGTATATAGTAAAATTTCAAATATTCATACTTTATTTTTTACTCTAAAAATTGTTACCATCCAAAAGCAAAAAACTATTTGGAATGCGTACTGGGATCAAAATAATATGGATGGCACATACAGAAAGTTTATGAAAGTAAATTACACCAGATACAAGTCTTACCTTAATAGCGAAGTCGAGATATCTGAAATGTCCCTTGACAGGTTATTGGATAAATAGAATTAATGTACACATTTATAACTATAAACTTTTAGTTTATTAAAAAAAATTAACATGCCCTAAATTATAAAAAAATGAAATGATATATGCCCCAGAAAAATATGTTAACAGATGTTTTATTCAATTCCCTCCCTTACAAGAAAAATCAAAGAAAAAAACCCACCCTGTATTTAGTTATATTATTTAATTAAAGACTTATTTAAAAAAAACAACAAAGAAGTTTGTTTGTTATATATATATAGTCTTAAACACTATTTCATACAATAGTACTTACAAATAAATTGGTATATTATAAGTTGGCCAACGTTTATAAAAAAAAATATATATATATGCGCATTGTATGTAATAAAAAAAACTGCAATTCCAAAAGGTATAAACAAAACAAAATAATATAAAATTTTGTACTTAAAGTATTACTTAAATTATGACGTCATTATAATTATAAAAAAATAAATTTTTGATTTTTGACCCTTGGGGTCCGTTGTTTCGAAATAGGTACCTCACCGCCCTTATTATTTAATAAATAACATATATAAATATTACAGAAACATACTATTTTAATTACCTAAAATATTTAATAGCCTTTTTATATTTTGGAAAAGTCACTATGTTTTGCTAGCTTATTATAAGTTTGTACTGATTTAAAATAGCCTTTTCGTTTCTATTTTTATAATAAATTGTTAATTAAACGATTGCACTTTTTTATGAAATGGCGTAGAACCAAACGGTGGTGGCGAAGGTGAAGTCACATTAACTTATGGCTGCATGTTTATTAGAAGTTCAACTTAAACCAGGAACTTAGAGCAGAAACTTAAACCAGATTTCTCTAAAGGACCAGAACATAATATAGGCATTAGTTGTTTTAAATAGCCAAAAGCAAAATATTATGTTAGAATAAAATTACAGCACGTTTACAGCAGGCATGCTGTAATAGGTCCTGTTGTAATCTGTTTTAACGTGTCAATTTGGTCTAATATGACTTTATAATTTATAAGTTTCACAAGTAATTAACATCAAAAGTTAATTGGTACAGAGTTACACTTTGTTTTTGGTAAACTGAAACAAATATACTGTTTTTAATAGACTGGCTGAATTATACTTGGTACAGGAACTCGTTAGAGCACAATTTATAACTTGTAGTTAACTACACATGGAAACACTTTAGTTTAAATCATCTATTTTCCAGGCTAATTATTAAAATCACTGTTAAGGCTATTTAGCATAGTTGTAGGCTTTACAAAATATCAAATTTTATGGGGTTAAAAATAAATTACAAATTGCGTTTTGCAAAATACAATAGGTTATACATAACGAACAGTTACTAATATTAACAACATTTCAAATTATGGGAAACTTCAGATATCGTAAGACTAGATGCTACATATTAAATAATAGTTATTTTACCTGGTATACAGCTATTAAGGCATTTGTAGAAGAAAGAATATTACTACATTTTGCGAAGCACAAGCAAGCGTAGCTTCTGTACGGCGTAGAAGACAAGGTTAAACTGAACAGAACCATGAACTCTGAACAGCGACCGCATGGTACATAACGGGTCCAGTCAGTGCTGCCGGTGAGTAAACGGTGTATTACAGAGAGTGTAGTTGCGCCTGCAGGGAAACGTGTATGTAACCCCAAGGTATGAGTGTAGGTGAAGAAAAGAATTCGGGCAAATTAGGGTGAACGTTACAAAATCAAAAGAACAAAATGAGGTGAGAAATCAATTTGCTTCGAGAGAAGTTGTTCAAAAGCAGTTCAGTGTGAAGCAAAGGCAAACGGCAAAGAAAATAGCAGTATACATTTGGATAACCTGATTGTGGCTTAAATAACTTGCGTGGTGCAGATAATATACTAATAATTGGAAAGGGAAATAGTTTAAGTGTATTAAGGCAATTGTGAACATAGTTTCCTCACGTGAAGAGAGTCTATTATATTATGTTTTAGCTCTTAATTGAATTATCCTTTTATAATGAAATTAAGAATATACAAATTTCACAGCTGTTTAACATTTGTTCTGAGCACAAACATAAATAAGGTCGGTAATAATGAAAAAACTCTGCTTCAGAAATGTATTATGGAACGAGTAATCTGTTGGTGATTCAACAAACAAACAAATTCAACAAATAGAAGTAATATTTGATAATTTAATAGTTACTATGGAAGTAACTATTTTTTGATATATTTCTTACGAAAATGAATTTGTTTGAGTATTTTTTACAAATATAAATGTATGATGTTATTCTGCACATATTTTTATTACGCAACCTTATAGCTCGGTTGGTTCCCCCAAAATCGATCAAAACGTAAAGTACCATAAAAGTACCCGGTTCAAAGCCATGTGATGGATTCTACCGTGGGGTTGGCGTGCGAAGCACGCAATGCATTGTGTATTGAAGAGACTCCCAATACGGGGGTTGGCGTGCGAAGCAAGCAAAGTTTTGTGTGCTGAAGATACTCCCAATATTCGGAATGGCATGCGAAGCACGCAATGCTTTGTGTATTGAAGATACTCCAAATATGCGGAATGGCGTACGAATCATTTTGCAGCTTTTCAGCACCGTCGTGAATAGACATATTTCCCATAATGTTGGTTGAAACCCTAAAACACAGGCCTATAAACTTAATTTTGGAAATTAGCTCAACTCACGTCAGCGGTTCAGCTGCGTGGTCGAATTATTTTGTAGACCTATTATTATTTCTAGACCACATTAGAATACATCAAACTTGAGTTGTCCTTGGACCACCGTACGGGATGCATCCCACGAAAATAATTTAATGTGTTTTAAGTGTTTGTGTTTTATGTGTTTGTTTATATGTTTGACGACCTCGTAAGAGTGAATACTTATCTGAAGATGGAGTGAATCTCCGAAACGCGTAATATAATAAAAGAAAAAAGAAGTCACGTGACGGAAAAATACAAAGTAAGTAAACTTTAATACTTTATCCCCCCATTTTATCTATAAAACAGACTGGTATCCTCGCACATCAAGTCCTAGAGAAATACTCCCCGATGGAGTTAGTGTCAACAAAACTCGCGACTACGAGCAAGTGTAAACACAAGGAGTTTAGATTCTACAAATCTTCTAAATCCTTTCCTTGCTTTCTTCAATTTGCTTGTATGCACATGTATGTGTACGAACTATAATTCTACCTTAGAAAAGTATTAGTAGAAAACTCACTACACTAGATTGTAGACACGACGTCGAAACAAAGAGGTAAATTGAATTTAAATTGCCACCCTTAGCTTTCCCCTTGATGTTGTCTTACAGTAAACCTCTTGAAAGGCTTTGTCTTAAAGTA
>JAGFPH010006475.1:53047-75966 GCA_018207615.1 Philaenus spumarius | reverse complement strand
AAAATATTTAATAAATTGCCATTGCAGATCAGGAAAGAACCAAGGATAGGACAGTATAAGTCGCGAGTGAAGGGTTGGCTTTGGGGTTTCGAGTCCTGCGATAAACTATTTAAGAATCTGGTGTAGTGAATGTTTTATGTATTGGTTTGGTTGGAGTGCATGTGTTTATATGTATGGTAGTTTATAGAAGTTTGAGTGTATGCGAGCGAGTATGTGTGTAAGCATTTGTGTGTTTGGATATACTGTAGTTGTAGTTTGTTTGATTTAATTATGTATGTAGAGGCCTGCGAATACGATATACCACCGCAGGGGTAGCCGCATTACGTCCAATGTTAATTATAAAGGTAGACTAATTATTTTGTATTTATTTGTGCTTGTATTACTTTTATTATTTTGTATTTAATTTTATTTTTTTCAAACTAACCATTGAATACTGGAAGAGATGGTTAGACATTTCCCAATCAGTAAAATGAATATATTATATATGTAAATAATTAAAGGAAAATAAATATTATTATTATTTTCTACAGGATGAGGAACTGATCAGAGCGGTGAAATTGACTTCCAGAGAAAGGAGGTTCATCAAATTTGCCTCTGTCGAGTACGATGGCCAACTCTACATGACGCCGCAGGACTTCTTGGAGTCGTTTGTAGACCAAGAGCCTCGACGTAAGTAAATAGTCCAAAGACACTCTTGCAGTTTGTTGTTTATAGTTGTTTTAATGCAAAGCCAAAAAATTTTATCACAGACATCTAAAATGTGTTTTGCGGAGGGAAGTATCTGCTCATCAGATTTTGATTAAATGGTTTTAATTGGTTACCGAGGTGGATAAAGCTTTTTTTTTAATGTATACTTGTGAAGACAGGTTTTGGTGCCTGCCTGAACTAATTGCATAAATGCTGTAACTATTCCTCATTAATGGATGAAGGGTTAGCGTATCTGACTCTGAAACTTAAGGAATACGGTTTGAATTCTGGTAAAACTATGAATGTTTGTATAGTTGGAATAAAGAAAAAGTAGTTTTTTAGGTGATTATAGTCCATCAGTTTTTTTTTAAATTAAAGCCTCTAAAACAATATTCCACACTCATGTATGCATTGTTTTTATACAGTTATGCATATGTATAACTTTGTAACAACTACAAAATTTGAAATTAAAATTTTAAGTGGGTTGTATGCATTAAAATGCTGATGAGCACATGAGGGTTTATTTTAATGGTATAAACTCATATGACCTGGGAAAAATTAAGAATTTTACTTCAATAAAAAGTTGTTACTCATTAAGTTAACAAGAAACTCTAAATAATTAACACAGAACATTATTGTAGCCCAACTGTAAGGGACAACTGATTTGAACAATATCTAAAACAAATATTGGTTTTTGTGTTTCTAATAAATAAAATATAAATAATTGATTTAAGTTTAAGCTAAGGTGAAACACTTTAAAAATAGTTTGGTAGCCTAGAGAGTTGGTGGCGTGTGAAGCATGCAGGGATCTTCTCTGTTTAAACGCTTTGGTCAACAACAATCTACTGTCTATTGCAAAACAATTTTTAAACAAATTAATTTAAGGCAGTTATATTGTTGACTTCTAATTTAACTTCAGTGGATTTCATGCAGCATTGCAAATTTATTGTGATTGGGAGGAATTTAAAAAAAAATATTAAATACAGTAAATAAAATGAGAAATTGTTTAAGAGATGTTGTAAAAGTGAAGATATTTTTAATATATTGATTCTTTACCTCTGTCTGTCCCCCCAACAACTTTGAAATAGACAACTCCACTTGTGTAAATTTTCTCAATTTATTCACTGAAGAATCGATATAAAAGGGTTTTGTTCCAGTATCACGATAAAACTACAGTTATCTCTATTCTACATATTTTACTATAAAGTGGATCTACTTGTTATAAATGATAACTGTTCAAATAATAAATGAGTTGGTTAAATGTTTTTACAAACTAACATTCAATATTATTTGTATTATTCTTCCATTATATTTCATGTTGAACTTCAGTAAACATATTTGCTCTTTTTTTTAATGTCAATGCGTTAGGGGTACTGTAGTAAGTATCATTTTTGAAAATATCTAGAAACAAAATTTTTGATTTTCTACAATCATTAAGCTGTGTGGTACACGTAAAAATTGGAATCAAAATAACACCCACTACCACAATAGTTAAAAAATAACTGTTATTTATTTATAAGCCTAATGCACATTTTGATAACATTGTTATCATCCTTGGAGGTTCAACTGTACTAATGTATAAAGTTTTACAAATCTAGTAAGAAAAAAAACATTTGGACAGTTCGTCTGAGACTTCTACTGGGCCGATTTACATGCGGGTTTTACCAAAACAAAGGTTTTCGGTCCTACATTAGCAGATTTTATTTGTATTTTGAAAATATTTACGTTAAGTGGGTCAAAAATGAAAAATAAACTTTTCTTATGGAGATTTAACATGGGAGAAAAAGTAAACTTTTTCAATCCTTTGGACAGTTCGTCTGATACTTTCACTGGACCGATTTACATTCAGTTTATACCAAATAAAAGCAAAACTTTTCTATATTAACAGGTTTTATTTACTTTTACGTCATCTTAATTTCTTAAATTAAAAAAAATCAACATTTTCAAACCTTTGCAATGATTTTATTTACAGTTCTTCAATCAGCTGATTGTTAAGAAACAAGGTTTTTTGCCTAACAACAGAAGAAGAGCAAACGCTCATATATTATAACAGCTGATTTCACTCATCATCTGTATAAAACCTAGCATAGATTGTATTTTGGGGTTATGTTAACAATTACAATTCATCGCAATAATGTAATTCTTCTAATGAGTTCTAAAATAATTAAGGTAGGCTATAATACGTTATAAGATTTGCTTTGAGGTTATAAAGTGAATATAAATACAACCTTTTATCAACAATGAACTTATTCATTTATGCAAATTATGGAAGATACGCATTCGTTTAACTTCGGTAATCAATATGAAATAAAAACCAATTAAAAGATAACATTTGTATCTTTATCTTGATATATAATTAAAGCCTACATAAATACAACATTTTACAAATAGGCCTACAGTTTTAAATTGCAATATTTTTCATGGTAGTCAGCAACTGTACTATTTATGCAAGGTAATGGTTTTTTCTCCTTTTTTTAATATCTGTATTGACATCCCAAAAAATTAGATTATGTGTATAAAATATTAGTTAAATTCACTGATTGTCGAAACCATTTTTTTCTTCTTTAACTTTTGTAAGAAAACTAATTGGAAGGAAATAGCATTTTAAAAAGTACATTTTATACATTTTTTGCACCATCATTCTGCCTACCTCTCCACTCACCACAAATGGAGCTGTATCCGCCGAATATCGACGGGCAACAACTATCTATATATATTTTAAGTTAGGCCTAGACTGAACCAAAATAAATAAATGTTTATTGTTGATTGAGTAATCAGCTGTAGTCTCTAATATTTTCATTAACAGTTTATTTCAAATTTTAAATCAATTATTAGTATTTCAAATTTTTAGGTTAGGTTTTTATTAAAGTGTAGACCTGAGCCTTGCTGACTACACAGGGAGGGGGGTTGGCGTGCGGAGCACGCAGGGGTCTCCCCTAGTAATTATAAAGCCGGTTATTCTACTGCTTCTCCTTAATTGCAGCTTATCAGATTTTCTAAGGTGATTAAAATTACAAGATAATTACTTTAATCAAACCTGCATTGCTATTTTACACATTCGCTAATAACAAGTTGCCCTAGAAACTAAATTTCCAAGTTATTTGCTTGGAAATGCATGACTAATTGTGAAAATTTGTAACAACCCTAACCACCTAACCATTTGTTCTACATTATATGAAAATACTGTATCAATGTTATTATATATTTATGTATGTGGCAATAACTTAAGGAGGTAGAGTGAAACAAAACACATTCTGACCTGACACTCAAAGAACTGAAGGAAAATGTGTAGTTCAAGAAATATCAAGTTTTGGTTTGACACCTACCACATAGACTTATTTAAAACATAAATAATTCGACCACGCAGCTGAACCGCTGACGTCAGTTGAGCAAATTTCCAAAATTAAGTTTATAGGCCTATGTTTTAGGGTTTCAACCAACAATTTGGGAAATTGATCTACTGTATTAACGGCGGGGGTTGAATAGCTGCAAAATGGTTCGCACGCCATTCCGCATATAGGTAGTATCTTCAATCACAATGCATTGCTTGCTTCGCACGCCAACCCCCGTATTGGGAGTATCTTCAACACACAATTTGTTGCGTGCTTCGCACGCCAACCCCGCGGTGAAATCCACCATATGGCTTTGAACCGGGTACTTCTTGGTATTTTACGTTTTGATAGATTTTAGGGGAACCAAGTGAGCTATAAGGTCGTGTAAAAAAACAAAATGTGCAGAATAACACCCTAAATTTATATTTGTAGAAAAAACTCGAAAACAAAATCATTCTCGTAGGAAAAATCTCAAAAAATAGTTACTTCCGGGCAAAAAACGTGCTTCCGATTGTTGGATTTTTTGGCTAGCGAACTCGTCCGAGCGACGTGGACAACTAACATGTGTACCAAATTTGAACGAAATCGGACTTAAAATATGGCTGCTAGAGTGCGAACACATATATACATATATATATATATATGATTTTTAATGACACCCCAAAACGTGTTCTGGGGACCATGATCGGAGCTCATTTGCTACTCCCGACCTTGGGTCTTACCATAAGGACCACTGCAATAGCTCATTTTTCCTATGGAAATTCACTAATAAATGTAGAAGCCAGTGAAATATTAATATTTTCTATTATATCATACCCTCACTAGATGCTGTTTGACTAAAATCTCAACAAAACCATCAATTCATGGTTATATGTGCTTGTTGAAAGTTGGTTTCAACAAAAGCTAATGTAAACCTACACACTCAAAACCTAATGTAATCCATACAAACATTCTTCAATAAATGAAACTACTTCTCTGTCCAAGTGCTTTGAATTGGAAATGCCTAAACAATAGAAGTTATACGCTATATACTTTAGGAACGTACTATTGTTGTTTTGTGATCCGACATGGATTAAGTTAAGATCAGATACTTAAATTTAAATCCATAAGAATTCAATCCATTTTGGTTATTGTCACCAACTCATAGCTTCACCACATTGGAAATATGGAACTGGCTCCAAGTGTAAAATATTATTTCGTTAAAGGCACACTTCTTGAGGCATGATAGCATCAACTTTTCATCGCACCACCAGACTAAGACAGAACAGGCTGTATGTTTGTTTATGATTAACTTAATTTAGGGGAGCTGTTTCTAGTCAAAATTTTAATTTTTATAATTTGGCAATTTTGGTGTTTGTATACTAAGATCAAATATAATTTTGTAATTGATGATATTTAAAAACAGAAAAAAAAGAAATCTATTTGCGCAACATACTCGTGGAGTATGAGTTATGACTTGCTTGCTAAGAGTTCCATAAACTCAGCTATCCCGAAAGTGTTCTAAAAATGTGTAAACAAAATATGACAAAAACATTCAGCATCATTAACGCTGTACCTACAAGTATACCACACGAACAATCTGAAAATAATCACGGTGGACAGGGCCGTCTTTAGCTTGTGTGGGCAATGGGGCAACTTTTACTGCGGGCCCTTCAATTTGGCACCCTCCTCTCACCCAATATAATTATTACTATATATCACGTAAACGCAGTATGCAATAACAAGAGAAAACATGGTGTAATATTAATAATAGTTAATTATTAAATAAAATTAGAAAATAAATTAGGCTGTTATTAAATGAAAACAAACTTAAAATTGGGGAATTTTTCCAGTTTAATATTCTTTAGTGCCTACATAATTGATAACTAACGAACTAACAACACTATCACAATAAACTGATTGCTCTTATAAAAGCAGTTATGTTTAAAACTCTCATTATTGATATTTTATAATTCATCTGGCAAACGTAAATTGTTTTGTGTGCGGGGCACGGCCCTGATGATGGAAATAAATTAATTATAAATTGGTATTGAGGACCAGTGAAATGAGAAGATGCATGAAGAAAAAACAAACTTATCACTTTTTTTGTCTGTTTTATATATATATCTGTTTAACGTTAAATCACAATAAAACTAAAATCTATATGTATCTTTTCTAGACTCGCAAATAAAATTGATTTAAGTAGTGGGCCGAAACTTATAATAAAAGGCAATGATTTGCCTTATTGTTCTGAAGTAAAAAATCTTGGTCTTTCTATAAACAATACTCTTAAGCTCTAAGCTGGGCAGACCATGTTATTGACACGTGTAATAAAGTGTTCGCTGACATGCACACTCTGAAGAAAGTAAAAGATTGCTTGCCGTTTAATGTTAGTGCTGGTGAAAACATTAATTTTTCCGTATTTTAACTATTGTGATACTGTTATCAATGACATGACTGGAATTATCTAACCAACTCAGCGTGCTCAAAATTATTGTTTATGGTTCATTTTTGACTTAAAACGTGACGATCATGTGACAAAATATTCTAAACAAGTTTCAGTTCTGAAACTTAGTTTTTTTCGAAATTATCACATTTTGTTGTTATTGCACGCTATTCTGCTCACTGGATCGCCTCGCTATGTGGCAGAAAGGTTTGTCTTTAGCTCACATGTAAATGTTACCGACACAGGACGAGGAGCTTCATTATTACTTATACCATTGTATTTGGATAACCTAATAGAACTCCGATCCAATGCAATATTTCGTTCCACTGGAAATTCGACGATAGTGGCGCTATCTATTGGGGAAACGACGGAAGCTGTGTGAAACACCAATGCTACCAATGATTTTTTCCTAGCGCTACCTCGCGGCGCTATCATGCACTATTTTCCCGACAACGTTTTTTTCGGCACACAGCCCCCGTATGCATGCATGATCTATTTTATTATTCATGATCTATGCTTATACCTAGACACAGAACTGAGATATTTAATAAATCTTTCACTGTGACAGCATGTAGGCTATAGAACTCATTGCTGGAGAGTTTAAAATGCATCAATGACCTTGTTCAAGAAGGCTTTGAGTTGTTGGTTCTGCAACAATTTTGGGTAGTTTCGGGCGCTCGGGCGGGATTTGAGGCATTTTCTCCAATGTGTGTGTGTGTTTGAGAGTGTAAGTGTGTCTATGTATTATAGTGTAGCATAATTAACTTTTAGTTTCAATTTACTTAGTAGACAAATGTGTATATTTTTAGTTTTTATACATTATGTTTTAGAAGTAATTATTAATTGTAGTTTTGTTTCTTTATTAATTTTTATTTGTAAAATGAATTGTTATGTATTTTTTGTTTCGAGGTTAAGTGGAAGAAAAGTAGGAGAAAAAAGTGGAAAAAAAACCCCCCCCAATGGTCCTAACTTTGCCTCATGAAATAAAGATTATTATTATTATTATTATATGAGTACATCTAACTCCACTGGTTATTTTTTAATTTTTAGCAGCAGTTCTTTTTTTTAAATAGAGAGAGAGAAAATAGATTTATCTTTTATTTTTTTTAAATATTTTGAAAAAAACAAATTACAAAGAAAATTGTTTTGATATAAGTACAAAAGCCCTTTGAAACTACTATATATGACACTGATATGAAACAATATGTTTGTACAAAGTAAAATATTTAAAAAAAATTCTGATCATGAGTGAGAAGCATGCTTTAGCAATACAGTAATTTTGTTAGTTTGTTTTAGCTCGAGTCAAAAGGCGCAACTTGAAGTCAAAAGACTTGGATGTCATCAGAGATACAACGCCCATACTTAATCGAGGAAGTACAAGGATGTTTAGAGATCTCAGAGACAAAGGTGATATGTTTGACAATAACAATACAAGATGCATTTGACTGTATAATCTTATGTGATAGTTATTAACCATCTTTTTTAGCTTCCTGAATGTTGTATAGTCTTTTACCTGCTCCAATTAAAAAATTGCTTTAATATAGCCACTAGACCACATGTTTAATTATAATAAGTTTGACACCAATTTTTTCTTGTCTAGATCACTCACTTCATAAAGGCTGCTGTAGGTTTGAAATGCTTATGTTTCATATCAAGCCGCACAATCAGTGAATTCCGTGTATGGAGATCACTATAAAGTTGATAAAATTCACTGAAACATAAAATAATTGTAATGTAAAAACATGGAAGAACAAAGTTAATTTTTATCCAAAATAACATCGCGGTACGACTCGTACACCAATTGACGGATTGTGCTGCCTGTTGGCGAAATCTTAGCGTTACAAAACAGTGACAGCCTTAACGAGGAAATAGGCCACTAGATACGAAAAAATAACAGTAGGCCTTAACCTTTTTATACTACCTATATATAAAAAAAAACTGCAATAAACTTTTTAGAAAGAGAATAATAAAGTGTTTGCAGCTTCTGAAAGTGTTCTATTCCATAAATGATCAATTTACAACTAAAATAATAAATAAAATAAAAACAACATAGTTACTTTCGGTTATTAAATATATACAGAGTGTTAGCAGAGACTTTGGAAGCTTATTCTAGCTTCAACAATAATTTAAAAATATCAAATTGACGTTGTGGTTTTAAAAATGCTCATTTTTCTGTATATCCATCATTTGTTTTTCTTTTACAAAAAAACATTCCTTGGAAATAGGTAATATTTTGGATATAAATTTTGTACACAAATTCGGAGCACTTAACTTTACAATGCTATTACTTTAAATGAGCAATTATTGTATCTATCTTTGTATATATCTTTGTATCTGTAGCGGATCTTGAAAATGGCTCTAACGAATTCAAAGAAATTTTTATTTAGGTGTAGTTTTGATTATTAAGTACACCCATATAGTTGTATTTCGTGTAAAAATGCAATTTTTGAGAAAATCTAATTTAAAAGTTGGAAAATTTTATCATAGGGTCTTATGGGTTGCTATGTTGGTTACAAAATAATAACGAAATATTAAATAAAGCGATTAAAACAGCTGTTTATAAACAAGCCAATTTATACTGTTTTATCAGCGACCATTGGATATTTTTTAATTACTGTTAATTAAAAAACAAGCTAATTTATAGTGTTTTAATAGAGCCACGGTGGCCGTGGTTGTTAAAGCGTAATTGCTTTATCAATCGTCATGGCAACCATCAATGGAAAGGTTCCGGGTTCAATTCCCATTGACCCCGAATAATTTTCTAAATGGTTTCTTAACAGACATCGTTGGCTGTGGTTCGGATTCCACGTAAAACTGTAGGTCCCGTCTTCATTAGCCTTAAGTGCAAAACAGTAGGACGTTAAAGACAAAAAAAAAAAAAAATATAGTGTTTTAACACGTTGGAATTAGAATAAATTGGGCCTGATTTAACAATTTATTTTGTCAAAAAAAAAGGTAAATTTGGCAAAGATGGATAAATTCCAATAGTCAATTTTGTAATATAAGCCTTGCTCATTTCTGAAATATAGTATTGAGGTTATGTTAATCCTGCAATAATTTTTACTATATTTAGGCCTGGTTTCAAAACTTTAGTTGACAGAAGATAGTAGTAGAACTAGGACTAAAATCGTAATGAAAGCCTCTCACGTTTCTAAATCATGTATTTGAGGTTATAATTAATCTTGTAATTACTGTTAATATATTTAAGCCTGGTTTCATAATTTTACAAACATATGTACAAACGAGTCAAAGCTTAACGAGATTCTTTAGCGAATGTTCCAACTGCGAGCGAAGCGAAGCAGCCATCTGAGGCGGGGTTGGGACGCGAGTCCCTAGTATATGTTTAAGAGGCAAAATATTACCACTTTTTAATGAGAAATAAATTTGAACCATCTGTTAATTTCTTCCAGTGCTCAAACGCCAACCTAGTTATTGTTTAAAATGAAAAACATTAAAAGGAAGCTAGCATTTTGAAATAAGTAATGCAAAATTGCAATTTTTTAAATTATCAGAAATAAGTTTTGGTTTTAAACTAAACTTGGGTGTTAAGTCAACTACCAAGAAATTATAGATTTTTGTTGATAGATCAATAATTAATTATTTTTTAACCTAAATAAAATATAAAAACTAAATTTTGTTCTGTTAATAAAAAGTAAAATGTTTCGTCTTGGCTTTTTGACTAGTTAACGGTTTTTGGTATATTTGATGATATTTTGAAAATTATACAAAATAAATGCTTTGCTTATGGTGCACTTGTAAAACTTATGTATATGTCTAACCTAAAGATATCTTATCTACTGCCACAGTTATGGTGCATTTTTGTAAATATGCAGATTGACAGAGAAACATTTAGGGACAAATTGTTTATATAACATTTTTCATTATTTTAACACACAAAACCTGCCACAGAAGTTTGTACTCTATTTCACAAGCATCCTGTATATATGTTCCATACAGGATTGCCGACTGCCGATTTCAACTTGGCGTCAAAATTAGTTCAAATTTGTTTCCAAATTTAAATGAAATATCTTGTATATATTATTTTCATAGTTTTTTCTTGTTGAATGACCTTCTGAAGTGTCTGCTTATCTTCATTCATATTTCTTATGTTTATAATCGTGGGAGCCTGTATCAGGGGCGGACTGGGTCCTTCATTAGGGCGTAAACCTTGAATAGCCTGAAGGCGCATATCAGAAGGTCTGAGGGTATGGAAAATGACATCCTATGCACACGATTTTATGCTAATCTGAAAGTAAATTTGTAAATAAAATACAAATGATTTTCTTAGGTTCTTTCTTATTATATTTGTATTGTCCCTTACATTTATATAATAAATCATGTACTTCCTGCTTACAACCTGCAACAGCTGTACTATGGCGCTGTAAATTTACATCAAATTTTCCATGATATAATTTAACACATAAAATATGCGTTAACAAAAATGCTGTTAACAAAAATAACAATTCATTATTGACTAAACTGTTTTTGTATTGACTGAATACAAACTGTAAGCCTAATTGTTTAAAAATGCTGTTTTATTATTTGGCTCTAACGGCCGACTAAGAAAATAAAATAAACTATCATTTGTGAATTTGTTTTTGATACTTTTTTATTCTCATTATTTTTTAAAGTTTAACTTAATCAAGATTGTTTTGGTTTAGGCTTAAAACTTTGTCAGATTTTGTAATGAAGAGATGGAAATGAAAGTATGAGATAATTCTGAAAAACAATATAACTTACAACAACTAAACTATTTACACAAATGACACAACTAAAATCATGTTACAAAGCTAAGTTTCATTAAATAATTTTATAAATTACTTTAAAGTCTTTGAGCTGTGAGAAAATAAAATAACTACTAAGTTATGATTTTTCTTCTGGTTCAAAGTATATTCAATACATGAAGAGTCCCTTCGTTTTCTCGCTTTTTTCACACAGATTAGCTATCACAACATCATTGTCTAAGAAAGTGATTGTCCTCTCTCTTTCTACTTGGATTAAGATAGAGCCCTCTAAATAAGATATAAGAGCCTCTAAATTATCTTGGTTCAATTTTGCTCGAAGTTTTGATTTTACAAATTTGAGTGTTGAGAATGTTCTTTCACAGTTAACTTGTATCAAAGGGATGGTCAAAGTAAACTTATAGACCAGTTCAGTTCTGGGAATTATACAGAGTACATGTTTTAGGGCCTACTCATATATCACATTGAACACACACTTGATACACTGCTTGCATTCTGATGTATTAGAGCAAGTCTTATTTTCCTCTTCATCGGATTTTTATCATTGCTCGACTCATTATTAGATTTTATGACTGAAAAACTTTCTTCGATTGTCAAGTTTAAATCAGACAATACTTCAAACAAGTATTAAAGTTCTTTCAGTTTTTATCTGTCTACATTTTGTACCAATGTACAAATTTTGTCCCAGGTATTTGGTCGCAGTCCATTTTTCTTAAATTCAGGAAATCTTCTAGGGCCGAATATAAGCCTAAGTATTTTTTATCTGCAAATCTCGAGTTCAATGACACAATACACTTTTATCCTGAATTAGTCTTCTTCAGTTGAGTTGACAAAAGCATCTTCATTTGTGTCACAATCACCATATACTCTCTTGGCGGTTTGTATTCTTTTTTTTTCAATTCTGTCTCAATGCACAATTTGTCTGCATCTAAAGAAGGGTCTTCATCTACTTTTTTTTTATGGAAGCAGCCTTCTTGACATCTTCAAATTCAAACTCGTTACGAAGTTTTCTCAAAGATTTTACTGAAATAGAGAAATAGGCATGTTTGAAGATCCGGAACAGTAAACAAGATAAGGTAAGATAAGGCAATTGGACGGCTATACATCGACGAAAGTAAATCTCCAATAACGTGTGATGAACCGTCAGAAAGCGACACTAGTTCTTCATCAGATGATGACTTTTAAAGTAAGTTACTAATTCGTATTTCTTTTTCCGAGCCTTGAATTATATTAATTAATTGTTATAATATATAAATACAGGGTGTTGAAAAAGTCTGGAACTGGTTTAATATTTCGTATGTAAAGAAAATTTTAAGGTAGATGTGATTGAAGAACTACTCTATGTAAAAGTACTATTTTATTAAGATTTCAAAAAAATTATCCGCCAACTTGGATCCACCATTTTGAATATAGCTTTGTTTTTTAAATGGGAAGGTGGTCATGTGATACATCATTTCGATATAGAATTTCAAGAGAAAACCACGGTGAAATTTGCACATCCATATCTTTAACCGATTAGAAATGGCGACCAAAATAAAAAAAACGAAATCGTGTTTTCCGATTTTGCCCCATTTTGCTGTACTATTTAAAAAAATATACTAATTACTATTATTTTTGGATTTAGAATGAAATAAGCTTTCAAACGATATGCCACACAATGATATTTGGTTGAAACACTCGAAATCAATTTTGAAAAATCAAAATGGCTGATACACAAATATTTAAAATACTCCCAAATATCGTTGTGTGGCATATCGTTTGAAAGCTTATTTAAATTCTAAATCCAAAAAGAATAGTAATTAGTATTTAAAAAAATAGTACAGCAAAATGGGTCAAAATCGTAAAACACGATTTCCTTGTTTTTTTGGTCGCCTTTTTTAATCGGTTAAAGATATGGATGTGCAAATTTTACCGTTGGTTTTCTCTTGAAATTCTACATCGAAATGATGTATTACATGATCACCTACCCATTTTAAAAAACAAAGTTATATTCAAAATATCGGATCCAAAATGGCGGATACATTTTTTGAAAGCTTAATAAAATAGTATTTTTACGTATAGTGGGTTCCTCAATCACACCTACCTTAAAATTGTCTTTACATACGAAATATTAAACCGGTTCCAGACTTTTTCAACACCCTGTATATATATAATTCAATATGGAAACATTTGCTGGAAACATACTGGGATTAGAGACTATAAGTTAAAACTTCAGGCTATATTTTTTTTAGGGTGAATTTATTTTTTTGGGCTGTTAATACATTCTTAGGATACATAAATACGAAACATATATCTCAATATGTTACGATTTAGTTCTGACAAAGTATTAGTAAACAATTTCCGATAAGGGTGATGTTACAAAATTTTTATTTTTAAAACATGAGTTAAAGTTCAAATCAATACAAATAGTCGTAGGATAGCCTATGGGCAAAAATAAAGTAGGCCTACCTAACCTTTTTCTGCAAACGAAAAATCAATTTTACCCTAGGTAGAGAACTACGAAGATATTTTTGGCTGGCTATATGTACCAAACCATAACAAATTTGACCCAATTATTGCCATAGTGCATATTTAAATCATTAACTAATAATCCTTGGCCACAAATAAAAATACTGTTTAACTTCTACAGTGTAATGATAAAGTCGAAAAATACACAAATTTAATTTAAATTTATAAAAGTAGTGATTCTACTTATGTGCATGTATCCTGTGTAATGAATATCAAAATAAATTGAAGCGTTTGACTAAAATTAAGTTTAAAATAAAAGAGACACAATAATTTACAGCTCATAGAGTCACATTCTTCACACACTTTAAAGTTTTCGTTACTACGGTTTACAACACGACAGACGACACCGATACTGTGAAGTTTTTATTCGGGTTCGGCGTAAAATGGCGCGGGAAGCGGCCAGCTTTTATAAGTCGCTCAGACCACAGAGTGCTACTCGGTTGTCGGTAGTAGGTACACGTACGAGAGTGAAGAGCTGCTTTGCTCTCGCTTGTTGACAGTGTCAACTACAGATCTCACACCATACTTTATGTTTTCCCGAAATTCTTACTCTGAGTTTCCTCTTGCTTTCTAGAAATGTGTCTCGGCTCATTCTTTGAATTTTAACGAATACTTTTGGACGAGGGTGCAAAGAAGGCGCATCGGCCCGTTGACCGGTGGGCCGGCGGGCCAGACCGCCCCTGGCCTGTATAAATAGCAGTTTAAGAATCTATATTGTCAATCAACACTGTAGAGCAAGGAGTCTTCAACCAGTATTCACTCCTTCTGGCTAGTGGATTGCTTTGCAGTAACATTAATATAAATTCAATAATATTTGAAACTATATATTGAAATATAAAACTATAAATTTTGTGTAAATTGTTATTTGTATATAATATATAATAATATATTAATAAATTTATATTATTATGTAATTATGCTATATTAACACTTTGTATAGTAATTTTATTTAACTTTTTTTGTATTACATACAAAATTCCTGTCATTCATACAAAGCGTCTTATTTTTAATGATGTGATTCTAATCGTGTTTTCAAGATGAGCTTATGAATGTATATGTTGTTAAAAAGGATGAAAAAAAATTAAAAGCCTTAATTATTCCATACCAAATTTTATTACTTCATAACCGATGAACTTGCAAATTGTTAATTAGTTGGAGATCATTTAAAGCATATTCATGAACATTTTTATTTTTTTTATTTCTTAAGGTTTTTTGATGGGGAAGTAGAGTAGCACATGCAGTTTGCACTGCAGTAGGTAGTTTCAAACTTGCACAACTATGTTGAAGTTTAAACTGATGGCTGTGATAAAACTACGCCACTCTGCTCCCCATTAGACACATATATTATAACATACACATTTTGTTATAAAAGCCTCAGTGAAATTTTCAAAGGACCTTGTTCTTTAATTTTTAAGTGTGTTATTATTTATTTTATTGCCGTATATTTCTTTCTACAAAATTTAAAACATTTACAAACCATAATTCTGCTTATTTTCAGGAATCATATCTTATACCGAGTACCTGTTCCTTCTTTCAATTCTAACAAGTAAGTAGAATTTGAATAATTATAGCAACTAATTAATTTAAAAGAATTACAACTTTTTTTATATATATGAACTTTTGTATTACTATTGCCCTTTTCATGAGTAGTTCAAAGTACTTTATTTGCTAAAATAATCAGTACTGAAATTCCTAAATTTATAAATACAGTTCTTTCTGTAGTCAGATAACTGTTGGTGATTGTTAGTACTTAAAAAAGTAGATCTTGCAGGGACGTAATAATAGGGTGGCAGGAAGGGTAAAATTCCACGGAAGGGGCCCCCGACTTGAGAGAACCGTGAGCACAGGAGGATCCTAACATTTATTATTACAATAATTAGTAAAATTCATTAGTTTTATCTTTAATTAATCTAAGTTACCTACGAGCATACACAAGTTTTAACCCTTCCCACGCGGCAAACGAGTATAACCGCAACAGTAGACTTTGACCCAAACGCGTATTACGGCTAAAGTCGCAAAAATATATTTTAACCTCTGGTTAATTAGGTAGTTCACTAAAGTTCCTGTAGAATGCAGAGGCATGTCCGCTGTCTATTTACGAAGAGAAATATGTTTTGTTTAATGTTATACGCCTCAAGGCAGTGGACGGGGGCGTTATTATGTCTGAAATTGCCCGGCGGCGAAAGCATTCTATAGCTTCTACAGCGCGTATAACGGCTAAACTCGCAGCATACTATTCTGATGTGAGACGCCCTCCGTGTTTGTATTTGAGCTTTGTTTTGAAGAAGAATTGTTTTTATAGATAGTTAGTAGTATTTAGTTTGGGTTGTAAACATTTTTTGTTGACGTTTTATTTCTTTTATGTGTATATATTATCAGTATTTGAGTGAAGCCGTCTCTGCACCCTGATAAGTGTTTTGAGATATATCATACTTCTCCAACATACTAATAATTATAAAATAATGTCTTTTTTTATTTTTAACATTAACTTGTATTTTTTATATATAATTTCATAATATTACTGCTAGAATTTAAAAATAATCAAAAACTAAAATTTGTGTTTTTTTAGAAGAAAAGTTTTTTTACTATTATTTTGTTTTACGTAATAAAAATTGTAAATGCAACTATAACCCAATGATGATATTTTTTTTAATTACCCTTTCACATACAAAACAAAAACAAAAATTAACTTTGAAGAAAAAACTAAAAAATTTTTAAATTATTTCAGCGTTGAGGTAAAATAAGGCAAATTTTATTCAGCGTGCGAAGGGTTAAAACAAAATTTCAATGCATTTGTTGAAAGTGATATCACCCAGTCTGTTTTAGAATGTATCCCGTAGGTAATAAAATCTTCAACATTTTTTAAACGCAGCACTGTAGCTGAAAGAAATCAGGGCTGTGTATAGCCTGTATGCATATGGTATACACTCCACGGCCTTGGAAGAAATTAAGTTTTCTTGTTAGTTCATATTTTCACCGCAAGACTTCTGTTGTGGTGCGGACTCTCGGGAAATGTTTTGTAAGTGTAAGAAAGAATTGTTTAAAGTGAATGTATTCTATAGTGTATTAGACATCATCATTAACCAACTGATATCGTGTTTCCTTGGAATTAATGAAATTGTTTCCAAATTGGAAATTGGAAAATTTAAATGATACCGATTTGTTGGAAAAGGCTAGTATTTGTTGATTTATATAAAAAAAAGACTTTTCCATCTCGTTTGCCAACAAAATTCTCAGTTTTCGATCCACTTTTAGATACGAAGTAGAAATGACATTTTCTATACGAGAACTTGCTGATTTATTAATTATAAAGAATCATTTTGTTTCTTCAAGCTTTCCTGCATTTCTGTTATTTTTAACTATTTCTGTGACTCCGGCTAGTGCCAAGCGATCATTTTAAAAATTGAAATTGATAAAAACCTATTTAAGAAGATCTTTGGGACAAGAAAGGTTAGGCAACTTACTTGGCTATTCTATCAATCGAACATCCTCCCCCCCCTAAATTTGAACTTTGATTATGTCATTAACACTTTTGCCGAACAGAAAGCCCGAAAAAAGGAATCTTATATATTAAAAAAATTCTGTTTTTCTTTTCCGAGTCCGTTCGGCTCTTCTACCCGACCGATTTTCATAATTGAGGTCTTAAATTAAAGGTATGCACGCCCAGATTTGCCATCAAGCATTACAAATCATGTATCTTTCGCCTTACAAACGTTATAATCAAATGCAAATTTCTGCTGTGTATTCCTTATGGAAGTTTTTTTTTTTGGTTCTTTGTCCACTTTGCGTTCGTATACCGTCCATCCGATTGCTTTGAAATTTTGCATAGTAACACAGGTTAACCCTGGGAAGGTTTTAGGCCATTTACCGAAGTCCTAGGACATTAGGGCTACGCCCCAGTGGCCCTCAAAGTTTCAATGTTAATCTTATGGAAGAAAGATTTCTATTGATTTTATCAGGGACACAAAAACAGCTGTTCGTATGAAAAGCTTAAAACAGCTGATTTTGATCTACAACTGATTTGGATCAAATCAGTATCAAATGTAGTATTACCTTTTTGAGGTTACATTGACAAACTAAAAACAAACACAAACAAAAATCAACGAAAAATGCTAACTATATTTTAATTCAATTCAAACATTGGTTGTTACAAACCTATTACCGGTATATATAAAACAGCTAATTTGGATCAAAAACTGAACTTAATCATTCACAGATATGTCAAGTCTTATATATTATCATCCGTTCAGCCGATATTCACCCGAGAAGGAGCTCCGGTATACAATCCTTCAAATTTCCCATGTTAATCTTATGGAGATAATGTTTAATGAGTTTGAGTCAGCTGCCAAATAAAACAGCTAATTTATGCTCGGTCACCTATGTACAAACGAGCAAAAGATTAACGAGATTCTTTATCGAATTTTCCACCTGCGAGCGAAGCGAAGCAGCCATCTAAGGCCGAAGGCCGAGCCGGGGTTGGGACGCGGAGCGTACAGGGGCAGAGCCCCTAGTTTTAATAATAAACATTTCAGTCCAGTAGGCTTATGCTCTTTAAATTAAAAGTTACTAGAAAATCAACTAATTATAATAGCGTTTTATTGGTTTTAAGTAACTAATTTACGTAGTGATTTATTATAAAATAAAATAAACTTTAACGTTGGTTGAGCTTCATTATGGATGGGAGAGGGCCCTATTCGATTCATTTGCCACGGGCCTCGAACGGTTTAGTTACGCCACTGAGATCTTGTTTATTTTCTAGTTTGGAATTATTTTCATTACTAGTACAATGGTTCTTATAACAGACAAGAAATTTATGTTTTAAAGTGTGGTTTTCACCTAATATTTAGTAACATTTTGGAAATAGATAGTGTTTAATTTTAGGTAAAGGGTTGTCTTGGTTGACCAAAAATCATATAATTATAGAAGGCTTGTTCAGCAAACATTACAATCTCCAGATTGAAAACTCCGGTAAACATTTCTTAAGATGAATGCCAATTGGATGTGTAAAAGAAGAATTTTAAATATTATCGCTGGTTTTTGCAATTGTTTAATAATTCAAATATTGTAGGCCTACAGATAATTTTTAACACTATTTATTTTATAATACATTAATTACCTTGTAGGTCTGTCTTGTGACTTCAAGAGAGTTGTTCTTGACTAGTTTCGAGGTCTTGACCCCATCATCAGGTAAGTTATTTCACTCATATGAAAGCAAACACGGACCAGGTGATTTTAAATCCAGTGTAGAAGCAATACACGTTTGCAAAAAAGGCAGATTAATGAACGCGAATGAGGAATTCGAGATCTACAGAGCCTTCAAAAACGATCCAGATAACATCTTAAATGATCAACTTTCATTCCAATCTCATCGTTTATATGATACGGCTTTAAATTATTTAAAAGCGCCCAACAGTGGTCGTTATCAGCCGGACTATTAGCTCATGCCGGCAGTACTCCGACAGACATGACCGAGTGCACTACGGTGTCAGACACGTTGAAATGTTTTTGTGTTAGTATATGTGTTGTGTATATGTTGTTTTAATGCTTGACGTGCTCATATGAGTGAAATAACTTATCTGATGATGGGGTCAAGACCTCGAAACTAGTCAAGAACAACTCTCTTGAAGTCACAAGACGGACCTACAAGTTAATTAATATATTATATTTATTTGTGACTTGGCTGAATGAATATTTATTTAGCTTATCTTGCAGATCATTTTATCACTTCTATTAAATCCCAAAACAATAATGTCCCATGCCTTTTTCTATGATTCCATCTATATATTTTGAATCGGTCATTTTAAATTCACTCATTAAACCTTTCATTTCATTTTAAATGTGCCTTTGAATTAACATTCTTGCAATCTCTTTTTTAGTAGTTTGTTACATTCTGCATTTTATGACTTCAAAAGTAAAAACAGTAAAAGAAAAGAAAGAAAATACAAAGTATAATTCTTTATACTTGTAAGGTGAAAGACTTAATAAACATTAACAGTCCATAAAAAAATGAGCAAATATTTCAATCTAGTCCCACAATTGCCTATAGCAAGTCATACTACAGTAGAACCCCTCTTAACCGGCCTTGGATCAACCGGTCCTCGGGAGTTTTTTTCCCTAACAGATTATATTACTTCAACTGGCCGAAGTCTCAAACATTGATTGTTTGACGGACATTTCTTGGAAAATAAAGCTGGGTGACGTAACTTTAGGTGTGCAATGTGTGTTAGTGTTGTAGCAGACAGAACAGGGGAGGGGGAGCGTGAGTTTGATTCCCCTCTTGCTTCCGCGGCAACTGTATTTTTTCTTAGAATCAATGGACAAAGCGGCATCCTTTGTTTCATTTCTTCGTCTGTTGCTTTGTCGGAACCTTTACTGAATTTGGTGGGAGCAAAATATGTAATATTTGTAACACATTGCGTAATATGTTGAGCAGAAAAAAGATTCAACTGCATTAGACGTGATTAACGCACGAAATTGGCATTAAAAATCTTTGAATGTTAAAGAACAGAAAAAATAACTGATTTTTTGATACGGTATATAAATTCAGTTTTCAAAGTTTAAATGTTTAATTTGTTGGTGTTTGTTTATGTATGTTGTACATATAATAAAATGGGATGCAATAACGTCTTATTTGCTTGTTTATTTATGAAATATGCAGCTTATTTTTGAACAAAAGTCTATTTTTTACGGGAACCTTAGATCAACCGGCCAATCAGGTAACCGGCCAGGGCCTCAGTCCCGACCAGACCGGTTAAGAGGGGTTTTACTGTATTATATTTGCATGGTTGTGATTGCAAAAATGGTAATCTATTACCCCTTAAAAAAAATACATCAACCTAAAGGATGAGGACAACTAAACAATCTAATTATTTTTTACCATATTATTTTGCTTCAGAACCCCAAACAGGATTTCGTATCGCTTTCAATATGTTTGATACGGACGGCAACGAACGTGTCGACAAGAATGAGTTCCTCGTGGTAAGTTTTAGTTTTGTTATTTTCTATTTGATGATGCTTAATGGTGTGTTCACTTATCCCAGAATCAAATCAAATTCTGTTAAATTGTTTATACATTTAGTTTAAATGAATCCTATAATGCCACAATATTTGAACTGTAACTAAAATTAAAATAAGTAAATAAATATTTATCCATATAATTCATAAAAATGCACAAGCTTTGTAATATTACCATTATTATTTATTATAAAACCTTTGAAAATGCAATTATTATTATTTACACGTAAAATATTTCTTTATTAATTCGATAACTTATTTTATTTTTTACTAATTAATATGAATAAGGTATATGCTGTTAAACCCTTTCCCCCGGATTCCGTAGTAACTCATAGTACTTTATTTTTTTCACTCGCACTGTTTCCGTAATAACCTGTAGGAGTACTTTAAATGCGTATAACTTTGCCATCTGGAGAAATATTTTAAAACTAACTTCAGAAACGTGTTCAGAGAACATTTGACAGTATGTTGTATAACAGTTGTCATTTCTTTCCGCTGTTTAGGATTATAGATCTGTGTTTTGAATCAGCTGTAACACAACTTTTGTCAACAAAGAGTCAAGTAAAATATGGCAGTTGGGCAAAACTTTGTGAATGAAAGGGAAATTGAAGAAAGTCTATGTTAAGGAGAAAGTTTTGTTTCTGATTTAAATTATGATTCTAGTGATAGTTACAGTTTAGGTGCAAGTGATTTTGAATTGGAACTGGATTAATCAGAAGAAGGAGAAATAGGCGAAGGTGATGTTTCTCAACCAGTTAAAAGGTTATGTTTACCTAAAAGACGTAGTAAAAAGAATAATACTAATATTTCAGTAAAATTGTCGGATGGATTAAATTTCACAGAGTTGGAACCTTCAAATAATTACTGTAGTTGATCCATACATGAATTAATATGTTAACTGAATATAAGTGACAAGTTTGGCCAATTAAGGCTCTTCTTCACCTTGAAGAAAACTCCCGAGTGTACAGTATGATTTCAATACAAAAGGTCTGACTGAAGCCGCAAAATCGTTGAAACATGTATTCGTAATAACGTGTTTCGGATTCTATTTATAAATTAATAATCTGGGAAACTACTATAGGTTATAAAGAAGGCTTTATATTTTTTACGTGTTAGCTTAAAATATGGAAATTATTGCTTAAAACTCCCAAAAATGCGTTAAAAATAATCGATTTTCACTCAGTTAAACTGTTGATTAAAAGGAGTTGGCATCGATTTCTTTCAATTATCAGATATAAGACAAAAGCAAAAAACCTTTAAGAACAATTTAAGATGTTTCACAACTTTTTAGGTTGAAAAACGGCGTCCGAAACACGTTAGTTCAAAGTGAATATTTTTGCTGTTTTACGCAAGGTATAGAAGACTCTTAAGATTTCTGGTACGAGACACTTTTTTCCAATTATGAATCCGGGGGGGGGGGGGGGGGGTTAATTTTTTTTTTTTTCATTACAAAGTAAATTTTATTTTTTACTTTTCTATAGTTTTAAACTGTTTAATTTCTGCCAAGCAATTTTTTTTAGAGTTTCTTAAGTTAAACTTTTTAGTTTTAAACTAATCCGAATTTTGTATCAGTATTATTTGTCTGTTAACAGTATTATTAATTGCAACATTAGTTTTATAACTACAAATTTGACAGGAAATTATTATTTAACAGCTGCAGGTACTGTTTGCCCTCAAGTACAAGAAAGAGTCTAACAAAGTGGATCTGGATTCGCAGCGAGCAGTGAGTCCATCGCTGCCATTGTTCTTGCAGCTCGCGTAATCATCTGTCACAAATTTACCTTTCTGTTTTTTTAATTTCATGTATATCTGTAACCTCATTGATTTGTTTCGATTTGCGAGCAGCATATCGTAGTCTCGTACCGCATCGTTTAGCTCCAGTACATGTTGAACTAGTTCGAGACTAGTTGTTAGTGTTTGGTTTTCTTGTGAATGCTACTTATATACATTGAGCAAAGTGGTTAAATTATAATATTGTCAAGAGAAAATTTGAGGCAGATGATTACGCGCACCTATTCTGTCTGTTTGTGTTGCAGTGTCGCTGGTTGGGATCCTAACATTGGTTGCAACAGCGTTCCGTTAGTGTTTTTACTCAATATTAACAACTCTCATTTCATGTGATTTTTTCTGTGTTTCACTCAAGGTTGTGGCCACTTTCCACGTTAACAAAATAAATATTTTTGTATATACTTGTTTTGCTTTTTGTATATT